>JAJMCN010000013.1:0-239000 GCA_030573035.1 Pichia nanzhaoensis
GCACAAGCACAAGCACAAGCACAAGCACAAGCACAAGCACAAGCACAAGCACAAGCCCAAGCCCAAGCACAAGCACAAGCACAAGCACAAGCACAAGCACAAGCGCAAGCCCGAGCACAAGCCCAAGCACAGGCGCAAGCACAACGTCAACCAAATCAACAACAACTATCACAAGCTAAGCAAGCTCAAATTAATGCTTACAAAACACAAGCAATTCAAGTTATCAGAAAGCTTCAAAGTCTGGGTAAACTTCCTTCAAATTTAACCCCAGAACAAGAAGCTGCTTATGTTCGTAAATATTTACTTCATATCCTGCAGAATGCCAGTAGAGAGTCACAGTCTCAACAACAGGTATCCAACGGGTTGCCTCCACAACAACAGTATCCACCACCACCACAAGTAGCTGCTTCTCAACAACATCATCAACAACAGCATCAATATCAACAACAGCGTCAACAACAACAACAACAACAGCAACAGCAACAACAACAACAACAACAACAACAACAACAACAACAACAACAGCAGCAGCAGCAGCAGCTACAGCACCAACCCCAATCACAGACACACCATCCATCTCAAATGGTATCACCATCTTTGCAACGTAATCAAGCGCTTTACCAACAATCACCAATTCTTGATACAAATCAAATGCTAAGACACAACAATACTAATTCAAGCGTTGGCTTAAGTCCAGTTGTCTCGATGCAAAATTCAAATGCCAACGTTAATGCTCCACATGGAGTCCCCACTTTTTCGTCGCCAACAATTTCAAATCCTCAAATGATTGTTACAAACCAATCCCAAGGCCAGCAACAGGTTCAGCCATCAAGTGCTCAACAGCAATTGCAGCAACAAGCGCAGCAACAGTTTTCGCTTCAACAAGCAGCACAGCAATCGTCAGCTAGGAAACAACAGCAACAGCGCCAGCATCAGCACCAGCATCATCAGCATCAGCAGGAGCAACAACAACAACAATTCAATCCACCTGAACAACCTTTACTTACACAACAGTTACCGACTAACCAAAATCAATTTAATAATGTTCTTTCAAATCAGATTCAATCAAATCAATTTTCCCACTTGAATATCGGTCCAACTACCAACTCTATTCCCGATTCCAACTCCAATTTGGCATCAAATCTGAACTCTGACATTAATCCAGTTCCCTCAAGTGCAAAAGTCTTACCAGGTCTCAAACCCACACCAGAAGATTGGACGGCATTAAAAAATCTATATTATGAATCAATGAAAACTCCTATTAATCTGAAAGATATGACCAATGTTTTAAATGACGAAGCTAAAAGAAAAGTGTTATCATTAGCTAAACAATCTAAACAGTTAATGATTTTATGCCAATCAGTTATTACTCCAAACTTTTATTTTCTTACTAAGCAACGCAGCTCAACACAACGTATAATTTATAGTGAATTAATGCTGAAGCAGTTCTTAGAGAAGTTGAGTATGTCCGGAAAGTATGTTGCCGACGTAGGCTTATTAAATAAAATTCATGACCAAGTCAAAAAATACTTACAGTTTGTTAAGGAACAGAGTAGTAAAATTGTCAAGGCACAAGTTCAAGCTCAGCAACTAAGAAGTCAACAGTATTTGCAGCAGCAGCAACAACTTGAAAATACCGGTAATGTTCCACCCAAAGGTACCTTCAACCAAGCGCCACCAAGCTCTAATATGAATTCATCAAATGCTCAACCTGGTAGTTTCATGAATAATTTAGCAAACACGAATCAGCAATATGCATCAATGCTAAATGCTGGAAATGTGCTTTCAAATGGTTTGAATTCAAAACAAATCGTCTCTTCTGGTATGCCAAATGGAGGGCATATACAACAAACGCCAATACAAAGTCAACAAGCTGTACCTCTTACACAATCTCAATCTCAAGCACAGACACAAGCCCAAGCACAAGCCCAGGCGCAAGCACAAGCACAGGCACGTGCTAGGGCACAAGCAGCGCAAGCGCAAGCAGCCCAGGCACAAGCTCAAGCGCAGGTCAAAGCTCAATTGCAAGCCCAAGTACAATCACAAACAAAAGCACAGACACAATCCCAAGCTCAAGCGAAGAAACCGAAAAGAAAGCAAACCAAGGTTGGGAAAACTTCTAATCCTAATACGCCTGCTACTGGACCTGCTATTACTCCAGTTTCAGTTTCAAATGTAACAACTAAGGATAATAATCATACTCCAACTGTTGCGGTATCATCAACAATTAACGCACTTGGGAACGGAAATTTGGATACGGTATCTACTGCAAACTCTACATTCGGTTCGAACGTTAATTCTACAGAAATTCAAGCTGTATTGAAGGCAAACAATGAAGCTGTTGAAAAGGAGGAAGCTCGCTTAAAGGTAATTGACACAGCAAGAGCACGTCGACGTGCCTTAGTAGCATCAATCCCGCAAAGTTTGGGTTCAAAGAAAACACCAGTTTCAGGTGCAGCGGCATACTTTTTATCTACCCTATGTGATACACTAAATTTAGAGGCTGAGGAAAAGTCTATTCTAGCCAATTTGAAGGGTGGATTTTTTGATGGTATTAATAACGGGACCTTAGGTCATCTCAGAACAAAGAGCAATAGCGCTGGAGGTAAAGTGTTGACTCCTTCTGCTGTTCTTGCTACACCTGTTGGACTCAATGCCAAAACCCCATTAAACAAAGGCACCCATGTATTATCACCGGAGGAACCACGCTCGTTTTCATGGAATGGTAAAGTCCCAGCTCACACTATTTCAGAAGCTTTCAAAGCAGCTTCGCACGTAAATTTGAATCCCTCACCAGCATCTCTATGCTTGAATTCATCGTTCAACAGTAGGAATAATCAAACAATGTCAGCTACGCTTACAAAGAGTTATCTGGAACTTGTTCGGGAAAGAAAGACCAAAAAGAAAACATTGTCTATTATACATCGTAGAGGGAATAAGTTAAATCTGGGGGCCAGCTCTGACGCTATAGCAAAGAGAGAGAAGGGCGTAAAAGTGTATCCCACACCACCGGAGGATGGTATCTCCGATAAGAAACATAAATTGGATAGTGTCGATCAGGATGATACAGCGGTAAAAAAGATCAAAGTTGAGGGATCTAACTGTAATATTCTTTGGAATTTTGATAAAGTCTAACAAGACAAAACATTACTGTTTTTACAATTACTATATTATTTTCTCCTATTATTTGCTATACTTAATACAATATGTTTACCTATGTATGCTATCAGTATTTGTAGCGTAGTTTTTTGAGTGCTCTATTGAATATTTTGAGTCATCATGCGAGAGAAAAAAAAGTGTTGATAATCAATTTTCATGGTGCGTAACACAGCCCATTTTGCCGTTTTTCGCCTCTCAGCACTTCGGTATTCACTTTTCAGGTAGAAGTTACACTGGTTCAAAGAATTACCACTTTGCAATTGGCACACTAGTAAAGCAGAATGCCAGTATCTAATAATTACAATGAAGATGTGGTTCCGGGTGGCAAATCCGTCACCGTCGGACCAAGAACTCTCAGAAAGAGAACGAGATCTGGGACGCGTCAGGTCGATAATAAGAGATCTACTAGGGCTAGTTTCAAAAAGAAGCCTTCGATTGTAGTTGATGACGGTGACGATGAAAGTAACGAGAGTAATAAGGCTGATGATTCTGAGTTCAATATCGATGAAGAAGACAACAATGAAGATGACGAAGTAGGTGAAGAGGACGGAGATTATATAGAGGACGATGATGTCGTTATTACTAAACATTCTAGACGTGGTGGTAGACATGCTCCGGTTGAACTGAGTGATGATGATGATATCGTTCTCATTGGGGGTAACTCGTTCAATAGGGAAGCTAACGGACTTCAAAATGAAATTGAGGAATTACAGAGTGATTTGCCACTTGGGCGTTCAAATTCCGAGCTTGTAGAAAATGCTGAAGGTGATGAAAATGCAACAAATGGTCAGGCTGAAGAAGAAGGTGGATTTGTCAAGGGCAATGAAAAATCGAAGAAGAAAGCTTCAGTGAAGGCTAAAAGAGCTAGAAAGAAGAAAGAACCAAAGCCTAAGTTAACACCATTTGAGAGACGAACAAACAGGCTTTATGAATCTCATCCCGAGCTTCGTGACGTTTTCACCAAGTTAGAAGAAATAGGTCCGAGAAAAGTTGAAAAGGCAGAGCAACCTAAAGATTTGGCAGTTACGTTATTAAATTTTCAGCTGGAAAGTTTAGCTTGGATGATTCACCAAGAAGAAGCCGGAGTTTATGACGGAGGTATTTTAGCCGATGAAATGGGTATGGGTAAAACTATTCAAATGATATCGCTGATGATGAACGATTGTACTAAAGGTCCAAATTTAGTTGTGGCACCAACAGTTGCCTTAATGCAATGGAAATCTGAAATTGAGACGCATACCAATAATATTTTAAAAGTTGGGTTATTTCATGGTGCAAGTAGAGCCAAGAACATTGAAGAACTAAAAGGTTTTGATGTTATTTTAACATCATATGCAGTGGTTGAAAGTGGTTATAGGAAGGAGAGGTATGGATTTTCTAGAAAGAATAGAAAAGTGAAGGAGAAAAGTATTTTACATCAAAAAAAATTTTACAGGGTTATACTAGATGAAGCACATAATATCAAAGATAGAACTAGTTCGACAGCGAAAGCATGTGATCGTTTAAGTTGTGAAAAGCGCTGGTGTTTATCAGGAACACCATTACAGAACAGGATTGGTGAACTATATTCTTTGATTAGATTTTTGGATATCTCACCATTTTGTGAATATTTTTGTACCAAATGTCCATGTGCATCCAAGGAGTGGAATTTTCCGGATTATAAAGTTTGTGCGCAATGTGGACATGCACCTATGGTTCATCTGAATTATTTTAATCATTTCATGTTGAAAAATATCCAAAAATATGGGTTACAGTTTGAGGGTAGAGAAAGTTTTCATCGAATTCAATTGTTGTTAAGACAAATCATGATACGTAGAACTAAGATTGAAAGAGCAGATGATTTAGGATTACCACCTAAAATCGTTGAAATTCGTAGAGATTATTTCAATCCCGAAGAGAAAGATTTGTATCAGTCATTATACTCTAACTCTAAAAGACAATTTGACGATTATGTTGCTGAGGGTGTTGTTTTAAATAATTATGCAAATATTTTCACACTAATTACCAGAATGAGACAAATTGCTGATCATCCCGATTTGGTTTTGAAGAGAATGAGGTTACCAGGTAAAGATAAGAAAGTTGAAGCGATTCCGGGTGTTATTATTTGCCAACTTTGTGACGATGAAGCAGAGGAACCAATTGAATCAAAATGTCATCATAAATTTTGTCGGATTTGTATATCTGAATATGTCGAAAGTTTCAATGGAGATAATAAGAAGTTGAAATGTCCTGTTTGTCATATTGGCTTGAGTATTGATTTAGAGTCTGCAGCTATTGAAATGGATCTTGAAGCAATTGAGAAAAGTTCAATTGTCAACAGGATTGATATGGGAGGTAATTGGAAGTCTTCCACCAAAGTTGAAGCATTGATGGAAGAATTGTACAAGTCTAGATCGGATAGAGTAACAACGAAATCGATTGTGTTCTCACAGTTTACCTCCATGCTTGACTTGGTTGAATGGAGACTAAAGAGGGCGGGATTTGAGACAGTTAAACTACAGGGATCAATGACACCAACGCAAAGGCAGTCGAGTATCAAATATTTCTTGGAAACACCGTCTGTGGAAGTGTTTTTAGTTTCCTTGAAGGCTGGTGGTGTTGCACTTAATCTAGTGGAGGCGAATCAAGTGTTTATTTTAGACAGTTGGTGGAACCCATCGTTGGATACCGGGCAGGCGGCGGACAGAATCCACCGTATTGGGCAGCACCGGCCGATTCGGGTGGTCAAACTCGTCATCGAGGACAGCATTGAGTCCCGAATCATCGAGTTGCAAGAGAAGAAGGCGAACATGGTAGCGGCGACGTTGGACAAGGACGACACAGCTGCCAACCAGTTGAGTGCCGCCGACATGCAGTTCTTGTTTAACAACTGAGTGGCTGACGCTGACTCATTCGAGTTGCAAGCGTTCGCTGCGGAAAAAGATCACAAGTTTTTCGTTCCATTTCACTCGGGGAAGCACACTTGATGTTACTACTACTGCTGCTGCTGCTGCTGCTACTGCTACTAATTCTTCCCGTCAGGCACAAACATCATGGTCTATCCACTACTACCATACTACACAGCCTCCTCTCCCGCTGCAAATGATGCGCTTGCGGTTGTTGGCCAAGCCATCTATGAGTTTGACGGTTCAAACACCGAATCCATTATCAAGATATCCAAGTATTCCAAGCTGAATACTTATGTCGATTTGAAGGTTTCTTCTATCACCGACGAGGTCATCAATGCTTTGGTGTCTCTTTATAACAATGGTGTGTTTACCGTGTTTGCTACTCTTGATGAGGGTGCAAAGATTGTTGAAAAGATCCCTAATGCAAAAATAACTTACAAGATTGATGGCTCCTCTGACTCCATCAAATCTAGTTTTGTCGCATACACTTCCATAGCAGCAGTTCCAGAAAAGGCGCCTGAATCTGTATTATCATTTGTTTATTGCTCAGATTCAATCCCATTACCAGATGTGCAAAAACTCGTGAAGGCTGGTTTTATTCCTATTGTCTCATGCGCCAAACTTTCAGCTGAATATGAAAACGTTGAATCGCAATATCCAATTGTCTCGTTCCTTACACCGTCCCTAGTCACGGATCGTCCAGATGGTCTTTATACCTCGCTAGTTCTTGACGAATCAAATCACTGTCTCGGTTTAGTTTATTCATCAGTCAAATCTATTTCCGAATCGATCAAAACCAAAACCGGTGTTTATCAATCTCGGAAACATGGATTATGGTACAAAGGTGCAACTAGTGGTGCAACTCAACAGTTAGTTTCAATTGATATTGATTGCGATAATGACTGCTTGAAATTTGTTGTTAAACAAGCAGGTTCAGGATTTTGCCATTTGAATACCGATTCATGTTTCGGTAATTTGAAAGGATTATCTGCTTTGGAAAGAACTTTAGTTTCACGTAAGGAAAACGCACCTGAAGGTTCTTACACCAAAAGATTATTTAATGATGAAAAACTACTGAATGCCAAGATTAACGAAGAAGCTGAAGAACTAACTGATGCTAAATCGAAAGAGGAAATTGCATGGGAAGCAGCAGATTTATTTTATTTTGCACTTACAAGATGTGTTAAATATGGTGTTTCTATTTCTGATATCGAAAAGAATCTAGATATGAAGTCATTAAAAGTTTCAAGAAGAAAAGGCGACGCTAAAGCTAAATTTATTGAAAAAGTAGAAAATAAAGCTTCCACTCTCTCATCAAAAAGAACAATTGGACCAAATGACAAGATCTATATGAATAGAATTGATGCATCAACTTCGTCACCGAAAGAAGTTGAGGCATGCCTTGAAAGGCCAATTCAAAAATCCTCTGATATTATGTCATTAGTTACACCAATTGTTGAAAAAGTTAAAAATGAAGGAGATAAGGCAATTTTAGAATTTACTTCCAAATTTGATAAAGTTAATTTGAAATCTCCAATCTTGAAAGCACCATTTTCGGAAAATATGATGCAGATAAGTGATAAAATTAAAAAGGCGATTGATATTTCTTTTGAAAACATCAAAATTTTCCATGAAGCACAAAACCAAACTGATGTTTTAACAGTTGAAACCAGTCCTGGAGTTTATTGTTCAAGATTTGCTAGACCAATTGAAACTGTTGGATGTTATATTCCAGGTGGTACAGCAGTTTTACCATCAACATCATTAATGCTATCAGTTCCTGCATTAGTTGCAGGTTGTAAAGATATTATTTTTGCCTCTCCACCCGGTAAAGATGGTAAGCTAACACCTGAAGTTGTTTATGTTGCTCATAAAGTTGGAGCTAAATGTATTGTTCTAGCTGGTGGTGCACAAGCAGTTGCTGCAATGGCATATGGTACGGAGACAGTTCCAAAATGTGATAAAATCATGGGACCAGGTAATCAATTTGTTACAGCGGCTAAAATGTTAGTTTCTAATGACTCAAATGCCTTATGTGCGATTGATATGCCAGCTGGACCATCTGAAGTTTTGGTTATTGCTGATAAACATGCAGATCCTGATTTTGTTGCATCTGATCTCTTATCGCAGGCAGAACATGGTATTGATTCTCAGGTTATTTTGATTGCGGTTGGTATGAGTGAAAAGGAAATTGATTTAATCGACGAAGCAGTTGATAGACAGGCCTTAAAATTGACAAGAGTCGACATTGTTAGGAAGTGTATTGAACATTCTACAACCATCAAAGTCAACACAATGGAAGAAGCATTTGTGATGTCAAACAAATATGCACCTGAACACTTAATTTTGCAAATCGAAGAAGCAGAATCTTGGGTACCAAAGGTTGACAATGCCGGTTCGGTTTTTGTTGGTGCATATTCTCCAGAATCGTGCGGTGATTATTCATCCGGTACGAATCACACATTGCCTACATACGGATATGCCAGAATGTACAGTGGTGTCAATACAGCCACTTTCCAAAAGTTCATTACGTCGCAGGTTGTTACGAAGGAGGGTCTCAACAACATTGGATGTGCAGTAATGGATCTTGCCGAGGTTGAAGGCTTGGACGGCCATCGTAACGCTGTCCGTGTGAGGATGGAAAAGCTTGGCCTGCTTCCAGAGGGCTACTGAAGTATATAAGTGATGTTTAGACGTGTAAAATTTACAGTTTTCATGTTGATATATTAATAGCGCAAAATCAGCCTCGTTTTTCTGCTACTTTTTTATTTTTATTTTTTATTTTTTATTTTTTCTTTTTTCGGTTGCTGTGTTTACTATTTTTACCACGGTTAATTCCTTTGTTTCTTGCTTGTGCTTCGGTTTGAACGGGTTCTGGCTTTGATCTGGGTAGTTAAGAGTGCAGTATGTTTTGTTGCGGCTGTCTAGGTACAATCCTCGTGGTGTTCACGGCATTGGCGTCAATAGCCCTTCTTATAGCCGCCAATGTTGGCACGATTGGTGAACAGGCAGCAAAGAGCTCGATCTTTCTCATGGAACTTAGTTTGACCAACCTTGACGTTTCCTCGGTTATTCCTTCTGCTGAAGGCCATGCATTGGCAGATTTAGGATTCGCCGATGCGTATATTTTTGGTATGTACGGTTATTGCCGTGGTACAGAAGGTACAACTGAAATGGTGGACCAAGTTTGGGAGAATATTCATTTCACATCCACAAATTGCACAGACACTTCAATTTCATATGAATTTGATCCAGTCTCATTCTTTGTTGAGCAAATTAATGACTATAATACCCTGGGATTGAAACTTTCATCATCTGATATCAATTTACCTGGTAATTTGAATAACTATATCAAAACAGCATCCCATTTATCGCAAGTCATTTATATTTGTTCCATTATTGCAATTTGTCTTGCCATAGTGGCAGTAGTATGTGAATTATTATGTTGGTGTTATGGAAGTGCTGTTATAGTTCTATTTTTCCAAATCCTGTCATTTTTTGCTGCAATTATTTCGTCCGCTTGTGCAACTGGAGCTTACAAATATATCATAACAGAATTTAACAAATATTCAAGCACGTTTGGTATCAGTGCACAATTGTCGAGAAACTTTTTGGTTTTGACATGGGTGGGTACGGGTCTCTCCTTGATGACGGTGTTTTTTATCATGCTTTCCCGTTGCTGTCTGGCAGCACGTCCTGCTCCTGCACCGGTGTACGACCGTGTTCTGTAGGAAGGTTGAATGATATATACATATCTCTATATTCTAATTCCTGCCTAGATATACTATACTATACAATGCAATAAAAAATCGTACAATATAACAGATTGCGCTCATGTTTTTTCGGATTTGCCCTTGGAGGAGTCACCTTTTTTGTGGTTTTTGTGCAACTTGAGACACAACCAGAGCATGGGCCTATTATTACCACTTCATATCCTTACTTATGGCTACACTCTTGGATCGACAACGTTCCACTCATTTGTTGCTTCGGTCAAAGCGATAGACGTTCTGCCACGCCGCCAATTTGGTGCATTTCAAAGCGAAGTCTTGCCAATCCAGTTCATCACTCAGTCAGTTGCACCTGTCCTAATTGGCCTGACTGCACCATACACGATTTCCGGTGTTGGTCTTGGACTTTTGGCAGCTAGTTCTGTTGGCGGCTTAGCCAACATCTCTTTCCTCACACCATTGTGCAATGACTTAAAGGTTCAGAGATACAAAATAATTGACGATAAGTTCAACGGTAACGACAAACTGGCTATTGAAAGCGGAGAACTAAAGGCGCTTGACAAGGAGTTTGGTAAATGGCACGGTATGAGTATGGCTGCGAACTTGGTCAGTATCGTCACACTTGCAGCCTATGGGTTTGTGTTAAGTGGCAAGTTAAAGGTGATACCATAATATCCATTTTCAAATATTTACGTTCAACTAAGTTTTCAAGTATTTAAGTATTTAAGTTTCTTTGTAAACGAATTAATCAATTACATATTTGGCGGCAACATAATCGAAGCAACAAGAGCCGGTGATCTCTCCGTGGCAAGTAAATCATAACTCAATGCCGTACTTCTTGTGTCTCCCGTTTCCACACGTATTCCCAATTTGTTGAGTGCTTCTCTCGTTTTCGGACCTAACATTCTTGGCCTTTTCCCCAATCCGGCAACCAGAAGTTCCGGTTTCGGGTAGACCAAGGATAATATCTGGATTATTTCCGGGCTGAGCTCGACGACAATGCCATTGTGTTCAAATTTTGTGCTCTTTAAAGCGACTTCAAAAATCTGGTTGTTTAGAAGCAATGCACCGACATGATTGCCCTGAGAATCTGGCGACTTAATGACCTTCAAATTTGAGAAGACAATAGAGTCGTTGGAGATCATTTCGACATTGTTTTCTGGCTTGTCCGCCAAGGCGTAGATATCATAGCTGGCCAAATTCTGACCCAAGTTGGATGCCTTGAACGTGGTTGTGTAGTGCCGTGGGGCCCTAGTGCTGGTGTGGAAGAGTCGTTTGAGCATGGTTGTGCTGTATACTTGTGATGTGGCCAAAGTCGATCGTCTGAAAGAAGAAGGATACGAGAAAAAACACAGCTTCCGGTTTGTGCAAGAGGCGAGGTTGAAAATTCTCACCATGTATTTCATGTTGGTGCAGACGAAGAAGAGGAGCTACTCACAAACACAGAAACCATGGTCGGCATCAACTTCTTGCAGCAGGTGTCCAAGGCACGGAACGGTATAGGGGCGTTTGTACTACCATGTAAACGTATTACAGTGACATACTGCAACTTCGGTGGATCGTCTGCCGGTATGAGAGACTTTTTGCGTCTGAGACTTGCCAGTTTTGCCAAGCAATATCCCGAAGTGGAGTTCCGTGTGCTTGAGAAACCGGGTAAGCATCCTGTTCTGAAGGGTGAGTATACTACTCCCAACACGTTTGCTAGCACTGTTTCTCCAACCGAACCGGCTCGCAGTTCTTATAAACAGATTTGTGTTAGGAAGTGGAATATCGATGTCATTGAGAACAAGCTAAGACTTTTGGTGAGTTCATCAGGCAAGAAGTTATCCAAGCCTAAACACACGGTTGTTTCCACAAACCCTTCAGTCAGAGGTATCTGGTCGCCTTTCTACGTGGATCCAAAACACAGATTCAGAATATAAGTAATTTGTCTGCTCTGATAATTCTTCATGTACAAAATAGGCCTTTTATACTCTGTTTACCTATATATAGTCAAGATACACTAAAACATTTCGATATTATCCTTCTCGTAGGGACATTCATCGGTAGTATGGCCGTCCCTGTCACAGTACGTGCAGAAATCGGGTCTACCAGCTCCAGGATCCACTTGTTGTGGCGGCGTGAATGGTTTAAGGTCGCCGTTGTCAGTGACGATGCTTGCTCTCTGGTTGGAGTTCCCCACCTTTATTCGGTCGTTCTCCGCCTGCAGGGCCTGCATTTTCTCAAGTTCGATGGAAAGTTTGTAGTTTTCCACTTCGAATTTACGTAGATTATCGATTTCAGTGGATTTGCGGGTTTTGTAGTCCTGAAACTCCCGTTTGAGGCTTTCCAACTCTGTTTCCAAAAATCGTATTCTACTGTTGTCTTGGTCTGGGGTTTTGTTCTTTTCATTCTTTTCGACATTCTCAAGTTTCTCCACCTTTGCCTTGAATTGTGCCTCCGAATCAATCAACTTGCGTTCAAGAGACTCTATTGTCGTGACCAAAAGCTTGATTTCGTCTTCTTTATCGATTTTATACCTGTTAAATGCATCCTCCTTTCGTTGCATACGTGCATCGTTAGCTGCTAAAGTCGTATCAAGTTCATCTAGCTGTATATCCAGTTCTTTGAGATCATTCTCCCGTTGCACCAATCGCTGTTCAAGGACGTTAATATGTCGACGCAGTTCGTTGGATTCGTCGATATTGGGGGAGGTAGAGCTAGCCTCTGATAGAGATAACCATCCAACGACTTTCCTCAGGGGTACAAAAAGACCCGTGTAGGGTATGTCGACGTTGAAATAACGAACACCTCCGACATCACCGTTGTTTTTGCCCCTGTTGGCCAAGGATCCACATAGTTGGAGACCGCAGAAGACGCCATCATGCCCTGAAACAGAGCCCACGTATTTGAGTATGGCGACGTCACTGGAGTTTGGAAATGGAAGAGTAGAGCCTATTGGCGGTAGCACGTTCATTACGAGGTGGAAGATCTTGACATGTTGGTGTTGACATGTTGGTGTTGACATGTTGATGTTCAATGTAAAATTTTGATTGTATCGCGTTTGATTGATTTGAAGTTATAGTTTAAAATATTATACAAACGTTGGCTAGAAGAAAGAGAACATATAAGATAAAAACACTACATATCCAAGCCGTTTGGAGCAATGAGGATTTTGACATTGGTTTCTTTGTGGTTGATCAATTGCATAAAACCACCCTCAATTGCATCCTTTGCTTCAACTTTACCAGTGATCAAAAATCTCATTGAATCTTTTGGAATCAAACCTGCATCGATTGCTTCGATAACTTCTTTGAAATCTTTTGTAACATAACACATAGAACCAGTTGCTTGCTTTTCCTGGTAAGTTAAGCACATTGGAACAAATTGAACTGGTATATTTGGCCAAATTGCGACATTAACAGCAGTTCCACCAGGACCTAAAACGTCGATTGATGTATCAAACGTTTTTTGAATACCTGAACAATCAAAAGAGGCAGTGAAACCTTCAGTTTCAGGCAACAGGTTTTTCAAACTCAAGATTGGATCGTCATATTCCATTGGATTGAAAACCTCAGCTCCTAATTTTTGAGCCAACTCTCTTCTAATTGCAGCTGGTTCTGAACAAACAATTCTACCTGCTTGATGACCGCGTAATGCTAAAATTGTACATAAACCAATTGGACCACCACCCAAAACTACAGCTGTTTGACCAGGTTTGAAATTGGAACAATTAACTGCATGCCAAGCCACTGCCAAAGGTTCAATTAATGCAGCCAAATCTAAGGGTAAATCATCGGGTATTTTCAACATATGATCCATACCGTAAACGACATATTGACCGAAAGCACCATGATCAGTACCTAAACCGACAAAACTTAAACGTTTGCAACAATTTGGTTTATCAACCTTACAAGCAGCACAAAATGCCAAACTTTTATCTTCAATTGTATCTTTATATCTTTCTCTGTCAGAGCAATGAGAAGTTGCTTCGACAACAACCCTATCACCAGGTTTAACATTGGTTACGGCAGAACCGACTGAATGGACTATACCAGAGAATTCATGACCAGGACAGAGGGGTAATTCTTTACCCGAGATTTGGGAACAACAATTTGGAGAAGGGAAAAAAATCGGGCCGTCTAAAAACTCGTGTAAATCAGTACCACAAATACCGCAGTAGGCGATTTTGACCTTGACGTCGTTTGGGTTTTTCAATTGAGGTTCTTCAATGTCCTCAGAATATCTAAGTTGTTCTCTTCCGTAATATAAGAGGCCTTTCATTGTATGCAGTGAGAAATAATGTGATATATGAGAGTGGGGAATGCGGGATAGAAAGTAGAGAGAAGAAGAAGAAGAAGAAGAAGGAGGGGAAGAAGAAGAAGGGGAAGAAGAAGAAGAGAAAGAGGAAGAAAGTCAAGAGAAAAGCAACAAGAAAACGGGACCGGAAAATAGAAAAGAAAGGTGGAGAACCACGAAATGGGAACACAAAAAAGTTGGGTGTATTTATAGAAAAGGCGTCAGCACAGAACAGAATGAAATAGGTACAGCCCGCAGTTAATCCATGTGATGTGCGGGGAAATAACCATAGCGCATGCGTGGCTGGTGAGGGGTGGGGAACGGCGTGCGGCGTGGGGGGCGCGGGAGGTGCACCCCGTGTTTGTGTTTGTGTTTGTGTGGCGGTGCTGTGGCGGTGCTGTGGCGGTGCGGTCACGTGTCAGGCACGCGCCGGCTTACGCAAGCGTCACGTGCTCGGTGCTTTTGTTCCCCGTTTGTTCCCCGTTTGTTCCCCGTTTTGCTGCCCAATCCGGCAACTGCTCCGAAATGAGCCCCCTGCCCTGCCCCCGCCTTTTTGGAGGCTCGTATCTTTGCCCCGTTGTGGTCTCGGAATACTGCTCCCAATGCCGTGTCGTCTTTTCACCGCTATCGCAGTTGTGTCATCTACTATCATCTGCTCTCATCGATTTTCATCTGCTATCGTTTTGTTATCATCTGCTTTTGATTCCATTTTCTATCTCCAGACACCAACTTTTAGTATATAATCACCCTTTTTCTTCCCCTTTTTTTTTCCTTTTTTTTCCTTTTTTTTCCTTTTTTTTCCTTTTTTTTTTGCTATTTGTAACCTGTCTTTACTTGTTTTTTCTCTTTTGGTATCTTAACTCAGCTCTCCATCCTCAGTAAACACCAATGAATACATTCAAAAAAATCTTCAAACCTCAAGCAACACCCGACTCAAATATCACCGTCTTGTCTTCTCCAACAAATGGCGAATTTGACCAAGGTGCAAATCCAAACTCATCCAAAAGCGAGAAAACAAATTACGAAATCCATGTCAATGAAGATTTTGATGGCGATGAAATTTTTGAAGACAAGCATGACGGCACTTCCATGAAAAGGGGCTTGAAATCAAGGCATATTCAAATCATTGCTCTTGCAGGGGCAATTGGTACGGGTCTTTTCGTCGGTTCGGGTGCTGCATTGGCAGCTTGTGGCCCTGCCGGCCTTTTAGTTGGTTATTTGGTTTTATCTGTTATGGTTTGGTTTGTTATGAACCAAATTGCTGAAGTTGTCACTTTCATTCCTCAGCAGGGTCAAACAACGGTATTTGCTCTTTGTCAAAGATATACCGGCAACTCTTCACTTGCATTCGCCGTTGGGCTCAATTTGTATTACGCTCAAGCTTTAATTACACCCGCTGAAATCACCGCTGCAGCTTTCGTCATTGAATACTGGACTCCGATCAATCCTGGTGCTTGGATTACCATTTTCTGGGTTACAATGGTGCTTCTTAATTTCTGTGCTGTTAAATTATTTGGGGAAGTCGAATTCTGGGTTGGACTTATTAAAATTTTCACCATTTCAGGTTTAATAATTGTTGGTATAGTCATCTTCTTTGGTGGTGCACCCGAATCGCGTGGTGTTCTAGGTTTCCATTATTGGAAACACCCTGGCGCATTCACAGAACATTTAACAGGAGGTAATACCGGTAAATTCTTGGCTTGTTGGACTTCAATTATTAAGTCGGCTTTTGCTTTTATTTTATCACCAGAACTAATTACCGCTTGTGCAGCTGAAGCTGAACACCCAAGAGTTAATTTACCAAAGGCAACTTCAAGATTCATTTACAGAATGATATTTTTTTACGTTTGTGGTTCTTTGGCAATTGGTATAATGGTTGCTTATAATGACCCAAGACTAATGTCGGCAATTTCTTCCGGTTCTTCAAGTGCTGCTGCTTCTCCCTTTGTTATTGGTATCCAAAATTGGGGCATCAAAGTCTTGAATCACATTGTTAATGCTTGTATTTTAACTTCTGCTTACTCTTGTGGTAATTCTCAATTTTTTTCTGCATCAAGAACTTTACATTCAATGGCTCTCAGAGGCCAAGTACCAAGAATCTTCGCTAGAACTAATAAATGGGGGGTACCTTATTATTCTGTTGGGCTTACAGCTCTGGTGTCATTGGTGGCCTATCTAAATGTCTCAAATAATGCTTCAATTGTTTTCACTTGGTTAACTAATATTTCAACAGTTTCCGGCTTTATTTCTTGGGTCTTCATTGGTATCATTTATATTAGATTTAGAAAAGCAGTCGATTATCATGGCCTAGGTGATAGAATCACCTTCAGGCCTCCATTACAAGTGATTGGTGTCTATTTATCAATCTTCTTTTTCAGTCTCCTCTCAATTACTAATGGTTATGCGGTATTCTTTGATTTCAATGGTAGCGATTTTGTTGCTGCTTATATTACTTTGCCGATTGTCTTTTTCTTATACGTTGGCCATATGCTATGGTTTAAAAATTTTATGCTTTTTGCTCCACCTGAAGAAATCGATTGTTATACCGGTCTAGAAGAGGTTGAAAAAGATGAAAGAGCTTATGTTGCACCGGTTGCAAAAAATTTCTTGATGAAAATTTACTACTGGTTATGCTGATCTTCTGAACTTTCCCTTAGAAATATCTTCTTATACGTAAATAGTTTTTTCTTTGCTTTTGGTTATTCTTCTCGTTCCATCTATTTATACATTGCTATAACTATTTAATTACTTGATTAGTCAATACTTACCATCCAACGCGAAATTTGGTTCTCGTTTCATGTTTTCTACTTCTTTATTCAGTAATTTCTTCACGGTTTAACCTACTGTCGCCATTCCTACCTAATACGTGCAAACTATGTCCAACGTTGCCTCCTCACCCCTTCTTTCACAAGGGTCTGCTATCCAAAGCTCCCAGCTGAGCGATTTTAACCTTGATACGTCAAACAACCCCCAGTTATCAAATACCCAGTCATCCTTTTTTGGCGGTATCGGTCATCCAACAAATGACGCTGCTGCTGGTGCCTCTACAACTTCAAATGCTGGTCAACGAGCCGAAGAATCTGCATCTGCCGCCGCTTCAGGCTCCACAGAAACAGCAAGAAGATTGAGGGTAGGTGCAAACCTTGATAGTATACCTAAAGTTGTCGACAAAATATCAGAAACCGTCCAAGAATCTTTTGAAGAATTCCTGGAGAATTTCCAGCTAGACCCAGATAATGACGATTATGATCCTCACTTTGAAGGTAAACTATATCTCGCCAGAATTGCAAAAATGGCTAATGATGACAGTACATTGCTCAATGTGAATTTTTCTCATTTACTAACTTATCAAAACGGTATACTCGCAGATGCGATAATTGAACAGTTCTACAGATTTTTGCCATTTCTACAAAATGCTCTTCGCCATTTTATTTCCCAACATCAACCACAGTTCTTGCGTCGTTCAACAACGGTAGCCATTTCTGACGACATTAACAAAACAGTCGAGCGTGATTTCCAGCTTTCGTTCTATAATTTATCGGCAATTCATAGAATACGTGAATTAAAAGCCGAAAACATTGGCATGTTGATGGCGATATCTGGTACTGTGACGAGAACAAGTGAAATTAGACCAGAATTATACAAGGCTGCATTTACTTGTGATATTTGCAAGGCACTGATAACGAATATTGAACAAACTTTCAAGTACACCGAGCCAACTTCATGTATTAATACCACCTGTGTAAACCAATCTGAATGGACACTAAATATTTCCAAGTCTCATTTCTTAGACTGGCAAAAAGTTAGAGTCCAGGAAAATTCAAATGAAATCCCTAATGGTTCAATGCCACGTACGCTGGATATCATTTTTAGGGGTGAATTGGTGGATAGAGCTAAACCGGGTGATAAATGTAAATTTACGGGAACAGAAATAGTCATTCCTGATGTTTCACAATACCAATTACCAGGTATAAGAGCAGCAACTATACGTACAAGAGGTTCTGGTTCAGCATCAACCGATGGACTAGCTATGGGTATTTCAATGAAATCATTAGGTGCTAGAGATTTGACATATAAGATTGCATTTTTAGGTTCCCATGTGAGTTCACTGTCGGGTAATGAATTAGCGGATGCTGATGAAGATGAAGGAAATGGAAACGGTTCATTAGAATCCTTTCTTTCCAATTTATCACCATCCGAAGTTAACGAATTGAGAGATATGGTCTCTGATAGGAATGTTTATTCGAAATTGGTACAGTCTATTTGTCCTACAGTATTTGGTCATGAAGTCATTAAAAAGGGTATACTTTTGCAACTATTAGGTGGTGTTCATAAAAGGACAGTTGAGGGTATAAACTTAAGAGGTGATATCAATGTTTGTGTTGTTGGTGATCCTTCATGTGCAAAATCTCAGTTCTTGAAATGGGTTAATAGTTTTGCACCTAGATCGGTTTACACCTCAGGTAAAGCGTCAACTGCTGCGGGTCTAACGGCAAGTGTAGTGAAAGACGAAGAAAGTGGTGAATTCACAATTGAAGCAGGGGCCTTGATGTTGGCCGATAATGGAGTTTGTTGTATTGATGAATTTGACAAGATGGATATTACTGATCAAGTTGCTATTCATGAAGCTATGGAACAACAGACCATTTCTATTGCAAAGGCAGGTATTCATGCAACGTTAAATGCAAGAACTTCTATTTTGGCAGCTGCTAACCCTATTGGTGGAAGATATAATCCTAAAGTTGGATTGCGTAGTAATTTGAGTATGACGGGGCCAATTTTGTCAAGGTTTGATTTGTTTTTCGTCATTTTGGATGAATGCAATGAAAGAATAGATACACAGTTAGCGACTCATATTGTTAATTTGCATTTATTCAGAGATCAGGCACTAAACTCGCCTTACAGCAAAGAACAGGTTTTGAGGTATATCAGATATGCTAAAAATGTCAGACCGAAAATGAGACCGGATGCAAGAGCTTACTTAATTGAAAGATATAAAGAATTACGTGCGGATGACAGTCAAGATTCAGGAAGGTCAAGTTATAGAATTACAGTCAGACAGTTGGAATCCCTTATTCGATTATCTGAGGCAATTGCTCGTGCTAATTGTAAAGATGACGTCACACCAGTATTTGTAGCTGAAGCTTATGATCTATTGAAACAATCAATAATTAGAGTTGAAAAGGACGATTTTCAAATCGATGATGACGAAGACGAGGATGATAACAGTAATAACAATGACGATAACAACGACAATAACAACGAGAATGATAACGATAACATTCATGATGAGGGTGCCGCCATGGAGGATTCACGTGATGAGGAAGAAAGACTGCTTTCACAGGGGCCAAGGGACAGCACTGAGGGACCCAAGTCAAAACATTCAAATAACATCCCATACAGTGTTTTCATTAATCTTCGTAATGTTTTCCTTGAACACATTCGTGAAAAGGAAACGGAGGCATCGACAGTTGCTGAAGAGGAAGGTACAGAGAATGACAATATTCAGGGATATACACAAAAGGCTTTATTAGATTGGTACATGAATGCGATTGAGGATCAGTTGGATACAGTTAATGAATATTGGGCGGAACTGAAAATTGCGAAGAAAGTTCTTAATAAACTTGTCAAAGACAACATTCTAATGCGTGTTAATCCTGATCCTACAGACTTTGACCAGAATCAACTACCCGACGATTTGGTCATTACTCCTGACATGGATGCTGAGACAAAGGCACAGATGGAAGTCGAACAGAAAAGTTGGAAGGCAAAGAGGACAAAGGAACTTAATAAAAAACTGCTTTACATTATTCATCCAAATTGTTCAATCGAAGATCTTCTAGGGGAAATTGATCCCGAAGATCAGGTTCAAGAAGATGATTAGATAAGGTTATTTCAGGTTATATTTTGTTTTACTAAAATTTGTATATTTTTCATTATATATATATTTTAATTAGAATTATAATTTTGGAACCTGTCCATAGTTTACATTATCGTACCACCAGTCTAAACAAACTTGACCCTTTTGACAATCAATCTTATTCACAACCAGCAATTTGTCCCATAACATGTCATACAATGCATATATATCACGGTCTCCAATAAGTGTGTCAATATGTGATTTTACATGATTCAATTCTCCAACAATGCCATCAAGGTGGAGAAAGGGAAGTAACTCGAGCAAGAAAGATACCAGACCTGCACGCCTAGTAAATAGTTTTTCAGGAATAACCACCTCATTACCATCTGATTGTATTGACCGGACAGGCAATGGTGTGTATGCGGAAATGGCAATTTGAAAATTAATTGAGTCAATTAATGTTAAAATGAAAGACATATCTTGCGTTCTTGGCGACGAAAGCACTCTACCACATGTCCTGACAATTATTGCAGTCTGTTCCAGCGATAAATATGTGGGGAATTGAATTAAAACTTTGCTAAAGTACGGGAAAATAAAGTCCTCTAAATGTGTAGCGTATTCTGATTCATCATGAAATTCAACTTGACGAGACTTCGACAACTGTTCCAAATGTTTGACCATAATTGCATGACACAATTCGAAAGTGGTAGTAGAGGTGGTGCAGTTTCCAACAAAAATAGATTCCATCATTGGAAATAATGTGGTTGCTTTAAAAGAAGCCTTTAATGATGGGAGTAATGCCTCTGTAACTCTTAGAAAGAAATTCAATTTTGATTCATCTGTTTCGGTACTTGGTTTGCAAACGGGAATTTCGTTCAACAATGAATATTCAAGCGCTTCACCCGCTTCAGGAGTAAATTCACGCAAGATATATGTGTTAGATTCAAAAACAAAATTATAAGCATCAAATCCACCAGTACCTATTTGATCAAGGATGTAAGAAAGATAAAATAAAGAACGCAGAATCCGATTTGAAATCATGAAAGTTGTTTCATTCAAATGTAGCTTTCCAGAAATCATCACTGCCGAAATTCTTTCAAATATGATTACAGAGGTAAACAATATATATTTCAACAAATCCCACTTCTCTGAATTAAGATAAAGCGACTCTATTGAAGCATTAGAAATATTTGAGCAAAATGAAACGACAAATTCAAGTGATGATAGTATCATTTGTACCAAAGTAGGCCCTGGTTGGGAATTTTCGATTATTCTGCCATACAAAAAGGCCCATTTATTCAACTGTCTCAAGACAGGCATGGTTTTTATGATTTGTTGATACGATTTCTCACTTGTCAAAAGTGTACTTTTATCAAATCCATTTTTAGAAAAAAACAAAATTGACGTTAAATCGTTTAGTATGCCAGGATTAATAACAAACAAGTCTGTATAGAATGAATTTGAAAGATGGTCTTGAGTAAATAACAAAGAAATTAAAAACTGACATTTTCTTTCTGTTGCCCAATTAGCTTTCATAATCGAAAGAAACGAATCGCAAAACAACCTGACGATCATCGCATCTAATTTCGAAATCACATTGGAGTATGCAGGATGAGGATTATACACTTTTCTTGTATACAGCGAAGAAATACAACCCGATAAAAGAGGTACAATCTTCCAATATGAAGTTGGATCGGTACGTAAAGATAACCTTAATGCTTCATAAACTGAGCTGTAAAAATCGTAAAACGGTACTGTCGGGTTGGTGACTTTGTATTTATTGGTTATGATGTATTGAAAACATTCAATGATTTTGGTATTATTTTCCAAAGTTAGTAAATCCAATGAACCGAAAAATATGGGGCATTTTAGGAAATGTGCTGTAAGTAATTCCACATTCTGTTTATTCTTTAGTTTGGGATAATAATATATTAAATAAGAAAGTATTCTATCTGGTGGAGTAGTCGATTTAGCATTTGCTACATCATAAAATAAATAATCCAGTTCGTCAGGAATTTGTGGTTTTGAAGTATGCATCAAACTGGCATATGTATTATTTGTGGTTGCGTCTGGGTTAAGTAACTGTTGGCCCTGAAAACCAAAAGAATTGGGTGGAATACTCATACCTACGGTTGATTAGGAAGAATAAGGCGAATCATGACTAAAACAAGTTCTGATGATGACATGAGCGAGTAAAATGGGAAACACGTATAGATGGAAGACTAGTACTCAAAGTAAGCACCAACAGTGCCAATCATGAGTGTATCACTTCCCAGGGGGTTCAAGTTTTTACCGGTAACAGCTGCGTCAGTCATATGCCTCATATCGATTCCACTAGTGGTATCCGTGCTTGATTGGAAGCCATATTTCATGTTTGCCTGGGATCCATTTATTACCAAATGGAACCAGTTCTGGAGATTACCGTTACTACAAATACAATTCCAAAATCAATCGGAAGTTACAATCTCTGTGGTTTTAGGCGTATTAAAGCTAAAGGGCCTAGAAAGGCTATTTGGAAGTTTGAAGTCGCTGAAGATACTAATCCTGTTATATTTTTACAATTTCTTGGTTTTAACAATTATTGCATTCTCACTTTACTTATCTATCGGTTGGGACATATTTATACCATCAGGACCATTTGGAATAATATTTGGTTTGTATTATCCGTATTGCAAGTACATTCCTGAAACGTATATTGCAGAGTTTGATTTCAGTAATATGGCAAATTTCAAACCATTAGGGGAAACAATTAGTATTACGATTAACAATAAATTTAGCAGTCATATTTTATATACTTTATTGTTTTTCAATGAAGGTGTATCGTCAATGGTACCATGCTTGGTTGGTTATTTTATTGGGTATCTGTATTTCAATGAATTGGTTCCATTTACGGACTCATCGCTGGGGTACATTGATCCGATTTACTATAAATTCACACACGAAAAGGAATACGAGGTGCTAACTAATAATCCTCCGAATTTTAACACCAGCAGCAATAACAATAGCAATATACTTCTCAACGCGTCCCACACCATCGATTTGGATGACGAAGACGTTTCAGGAGTGAATAGTCGGGATGATACCCCTGTAAGGTCGTTAGGACAGCAAATGTTGGACACATTTCGAAGATAGTAAAGTATTAGTGAGATTATCGTAACGTATATAGCTATATTTAAAGTATTACTTTTTTTGATCCGCCGATTCTTTTAACTGTTTTCTCCTTTGAACATCCCAATTATAAACACGAGCAGTATTGACTTCCATGGTGGTAATATTTGATCTTAAATAATCCAGATCCTCTAAAGTTGTGACTCTGCTGGCTTTCGTCTTTTCAAGTCTTTCTGATAACATTTCAATCGCTTCATCAATAGGATACTCAAGCATGACGTTGGCACCTAACCAAAGGGACACTTTCTTACAGTTTTCAACTGGTATTTCTGCAGTTGCATATATTGTATCATTGAGTTGGTAATCGACTTTGATGTCTTTATTGGCGTGCTCCGCATCAAAATTGTCTTCACCATTCTCAGCCGCTTCGGAACTTTTCTTGAGGTATTTGCACATGGACAGTGTATTTTGTATATCGGGTATCTTTGTGTCTAAATTGTTTAAGGAATTCTTTTTGTTCTCTTCCATGAATTTGTATTGTTCTAAACGCATCTGTAGCTCGTTCAGGAAATTAGTGACATCTGCATCCGTGCATGTCTTGGCATTTATAAATTCATCAATATTTTCTATGAATTTAGCTTCTGGAATTCCTCTGGGATTAGTTTCCCCAGTTTTAAGACGGTCGGTGGCCATTGTGGTGAGTATTGATCTGCTGGGCAGCACCTGGAGGCGGCATTGCAAAGGCCTCGTATGAGCTGGAGACTTCCAATTTCATGTTAACAACCTGCAAAATCTGGGCGCTGCAGGTGCACAGATGAACAAATTAAATGCTTAAGTAAAATCACGTGCGTACGCTTGAGCTTGAAACCCTTTTTAGCTGTCGCACAACTACAAAGTTTTCAACACTAATTTTTCTCACCTTCCGATTCTGCGTGTGTAGTGCGAAAGCTGGAGAGTAAGCGGAGACTTTTTCATTTATTTCAACCGTTGCAGGGATTTCTTTTGATCTTTTTAGTAAGATTCAGCTAGTTTCAGCAACCAAGTCACTGTTAAAATGGGTAGAGATCACTTCAGCAAACCACACGAAAGAAGCAGCCACAGATCTGCTCCAAAGTCTGACAATGTTTACTTAGCTTCGCTTGTTAAGTTATACTCATTCTTATCACGTATGTATTAAGTGATTCAATGGATTTTCATTACTCTTTTTTAATTCTTGCTGTCTATAATTGATACTAGTGTGGAAGCCAGTCAAGCATTATTGTCTTTTTGCTGACTACACAGTTTTTTTCAGGTGCTTGACATTTATTAATGTCTGTTGCCAAAAAAAGTCGAATCAGGAATATTTTCCTGATTTAATTTCTATTCTGCAAGTGCTTGTATTTTTCATACATGTTGCGATTATAGAGCAGAATTAAAGAAAGAAACTAAGCCCCTTGATTTGGGTTTAGCTTTCTTTTTTTGCAAGAAATACTAACTGGAATCATTTAAATTTTTTTATTACAGGTAGAACTGATGCTTCCTTTAACAAGGTTGTCTTAAAGTCTTTATTTTTATCAAAGATTAACAGACCACCAGTTTCAGTTTCAAGAGTTGCTAGAGCATTAAAGCCAGAAGCTTCAGCATCTAAGACTGTTGTTGTTGTCGGTACCGTTACTGATGATGTCAGATTACATGCTTTCCCAAAGGCAACTGTTGCTGCTTTGAGATTCACCAAGGGTGCTAAGGCAACCATTTCAAAGAATGGTGGTGAAGCTATTACTTTAGATGAATTAGCTTTAAGAGCCCCAACCGGTAAGAACACTTTAGTCTTGAGAGGTCCAAGAAATTCCAGAGAAGCTGTTAGACACTTTGGTTTTGGTCCACACAAACACAAGGCTCCTAAGCTTCAATCCAAGGGTAGAAAGTTTGAAAAAGCAAGAGGTAGAAGAAGATCAAGAGGTTTCAAGGTCTAATCTAGTTAGCTTTGTTTTAGAAGTGGAAACTTTCTTACTTGGGTTTAGATGTGTATACATATTTTATAAATTAATGTTTAATTTTTGTTATTAAGTTGTACATCTGACTGTCAATCTATTTACTATACATACATCTATTCATACCTGCTTATCACTACTAACTAGTATCGGTTTTACATCCCTCTGCTTACTTTCCGCGTGCTTACGTAACCACGCGTTGTGACTGCTGATTGCCTGCTGCATTTTCGACAAGAAGTGGTGCGCGGGGTTCATAGAAAAGCTTGAAATTCAGCGCGGGAGTAACTGCTGCCAGAATGGAAGGCCAGAGTGGGAG
Source organism: Pichia nanzhaoensis (assembly GCA_030573035.1). Lineage (NCBI taxonomy): Eukaryota > Fungi > Ascomycota > Pichiomycetes > Pichiales > Pichiaceae > Pichia > Pichia nanzhaoensis. The sequence goes on from JAJMCN010000013.1 coordinate 25,308, forward strand.
AGCGTTCTGTACGCTGTTGTGGAGGGAGCGAGGTGGTGAAGATTTGATACTGTAGGGTGTTTTGAAAAGTTTTGCTGGTGTTGTAGAAGTAAAACCTTTGTTTCGGAACCCATCACGTACCAATAATCATGCCAGGTGTTACTGTTAGGTATGTACTTTACTGAACTTTAGATTGTTAGTTTGAATTCAACGACAGTACGGACAATTTCTACTGAACTCGATTGATTTAATGCATTTGACCAAATACTCGACAAAAAAATAATACCGATATCATTACTGAATTAAACATCAAACGATTATGAGGCAAATCCAAGTTGACATTTCAAATAATTGATTGAAAAATTATGAGGATTGTAGCTTATGATCAAAAAAGGTATACCGTATAAACCCACTTTCGAATATTTAAACAGAATAACTACCTATCACAAAAAATAAATACCACACAAGTCAACATACTAACATTCACATACTTTTATGACTACAGAGACGTTTCAGCACAAGAATTCATCAACGCTTACGCACAATTCTTGCAAAGACAAGGTAAGTTGGAAGTCCCATCTTACGTTGAATTAGTCAAGACTTCTGCAGGTAATGAATTACCACCACAGGATGCTGAAGGTTGGTTCTACAAGAGAGCTGCTTCAGTTGCAAGACACATTTACCTCAGAAAAACCGTTGGTATTGGTAAATTAAACAGAGTTTACGGTGGTTCAAAGAACAGAGGTCCAAAGCCAGGTAAGCACGTTGACGCATCAGGTTCAGTCAACAGAAGAGTCGTTCAAGCTTTAGAAAAAATCGGTGTTTTAGAACTTGCTGAAAACGGTGGTAGAAAAATTTCTGAAAATGGTCAAAGAGATTTAGATCGTATTGCTGCTCAAACTTTAGAAGCTGAAGACGATGAATAAATGTCTCTTATATATAAACCAGTTTGTTGCATATATAGCTAATTTCCTCTCTAATTCTAAAAAATGATAAAGTTAAATTAACTAAGTTGAACACTATACAAATATTCAAGCTTTACTAGCCTTATTGAACTTATTAAAATATCTATCTCTGAAATTATTGACACCTTGTCTATTCTCACTTGTTAGCGTTAAACCCTTATAATCTGCATCTCTCTTAACATAAACCAACAATCTCCTTGACCATTTATTAAAATCTTGAACTAATTCATAAATCAATTCAAGTTGTTCATGTTGTGGAATCATCGTTGGTATATCCTCGTCATTTGCAACTGGCATCCAAAAACATAATCTTGATCCCGTTTTCAGTCTCCCGGCTGAAAACTCTAATAAATCATCTAGCAACAAATCTAACGAGTATGTTTTTTTAGGTTGGATATAATCTTTTCTCAAATATGCTAGTTGCCCATCAATTACAATCTTTTCACGTCCAACTTTATTATCATTTGAACCACACACTTTAACACCTTCACGGACACCATAAGGTGGATCACAAATAATAGATCCAAAAGCTAAATCTTTTCTAAAAGCATTATTTGTAAAATCCATACATAATACATCTGTAAATTGTAATGCAGTTTTATAATAATCAAAATTATTTTTCAATCTTCTATTTGGGCCCTTACCCTTCAGCGTTAAAAATTCAATATCAGAACCAATAGTGATTCCACCGAATTCAGCAGCTGCAACTAAAAATGACCCCGTCCCCACAAACGGATCATAAACTAAGTCACCTCGCCTAACCTGTGCAATATTACATGTGAATAACGACAACTCTGCGTCAAATGATGTCGTACCAAAATATGGTCTTTTCTTGATATCATATTTTTCAACAGCACCTCTACTTCTAGCACTTAGGTTGATCTGTCTACCGAACCACCAGCGATCGGGTTTTGCAAGTGGAAATAGATCTTCTCCCAATGAGTATTGCTCAAAAATTGTAAATGTTTGTGCTGGATCTTTCATTCTAATTTTACCTTTAAATTCCAAGTATGCAAACTGTTCAAACAGCTTGATTTGCTCATCTCTGGATTTCTTACCACCTTGGAAACCGATAGTTTCAAACTTAAACGTGGTATGCAAATAAGGCTCCCGCAATGAGTCCAATTTAGATTTAACGTCTTCGTGTAATCCTGCCAGATTCGTACCATGCCCCCAAATTTCATATATACCCTTTGCTAATATCGCTCTATCAATAAGTTTAAATGCGTCCTCATCATTCCTCAATTTGACGACTAAAAATGGATGCGCTTCATCATGATTTGAAAAATCTGCTTCTATACCATAAAAATCCGCCAAAGATTCCAACTCAGCCTTTCTAAAAGCAACATGGCTCTGTGCCAAGAAGATCAAATATTCCTTCATTGCCTGATAACCCTAGATTTGAAAAATTTTCCAGTTCCTGCCTCCGACAATAATTTTTCATCTTGAAATAATCACATACCCTTTTCGGTCATGCTGTCAGCAATCATCGCGCCAGAACAGAAAAAACTTTAAATAGAGCTCGTTTCCCAAAAGTGATGGAGGGCAAAACAAAGTTTTGTTTCTTTCTCTCTGCCAAGGTACGTTTTAAATAGGCTTTATAGCAAGTTATATTTGGACTTTATATACATATATACCTCAATTTAATATCTATAGGCTTTATTATTACTATTATTACGATCTATATTAACAAAATTTTTCCATCTTTGATCAAGAAATAAGAGGAAATTATTTAGTCAATTGAAGAAAAACAACGATTCTACTCAAACAGACAAAAAAATATCATTTAAACCAACTGTAAACTATTAAATTCTACTTAGTTATTACTATATAATATTAGAGTTTGTTTGGTCTGTGATATCATATTTTGTTATATTAAATTATATTATACTACATTAGCATAGTTAAAAGTTATAGTCTATTTATATTTATACTTCTATAGAAGATTATATTTCCATTTCAGTATGTCCAATTTTGAAGACGACGAAGCACTATTTGATGATATTTACACGGGTGATCAACCAAAATCGGTTGATACTGTAACTTCAAATACTGTCACTGAGAAACCATTTCAAGAGCCAAAAACACAATCTAACACCGAAACATCTAGCACCACGTTTAACGATGTTCCGGCTACTACCACAAATACTACTAATAATGATACTGCAGTTGCAAGTACGAGCTCGAATCCTGATTCTTCTACTCAACAAAGCAATACGTTACTACCTTATACCAATAATTTAGTCGCTACTCCTAATGTGCTTGAACAACCTCGTCAAAGTTCACAAGCAGTTAGTAACGACCAGAGTCAAGGTCAAAACCAAGCCCAAGTTGACTATTCTAATGCATTTCAACAACTGCAGCAATTTCAGATGATGCAGCAACAAATGGGAGGTCAACCTCAAGCGGGAGGTCAGCCCCAAATGCCAAGTCAACTGCCATCCCAATTTCAGCAATATCAACAATTCCAGCAACAGGGACATGGCCAGGGACAAGACCAGGAACAGACAACTCAATCTGCTCAACAACCACAGGCAAATGTTCATATTCCTGATATCACCGAAATTCAAGTTCCAACCGGTGACTTTAAGGATGCAGTAAGAGCAGATCTTTCAAATAAAGATGTTGGCAAATTATTTATTGGTGGTTTAAATTGGGAAACCGATGAAGATAGACTAAAGCAATATTTTGGCAAATACGGTGAAGTCATCGAAATCAATGTTATGAGAGATAACAACACTGGTAAGTCTAGAGGATTTGCGTTTTTGACATTTGCTACTAGTGAAAGTGTTGATGCTGTTATGAGAGAAAAACATATTCTTGATGGTAAATTAATTGATCCCAAAAGAGCAATTCCAAAAGATGAGCAAGAAAAAGTTGGTAAAGTTTTTGTTGGTGGTATTGCTGCTGACGTTACACCTGAGGAGTTCAGGAACTATTTTGAAAAGTTTGGTACCATTATTGATTCTCAATTGATGATTAATAAAGATACGGGAAAATCCAGAGGTTATGGATTTGTTACTTATGATTCAGCTGAAGCAGTTGATAGGGTTACAAGACACAATTATGTTATGTTCCATGGTAAAAAAATGGAAATAAAGAAGGCAGAACCAAGAACTCAACATTTGAAGAACCAAAATAAAGGCTATGATGGTCAGACGCCAATGGGCGGTATGAACCAGCCGAATGCGATGAATGGCGGTTATATGATGAATGGTTATGGTGATATGTCTCAATATTGGCAACAAATGCAACAAATGCAACAAATGCAGCAATACTGGTTGCAAATGCAACAACAACAGCAACAACAAGGAAATATGCCGCAAATGTCACCAACGTCTCAAGAGGCACAGCTTAATATGTACCAAGTTGGTAACGAAAACAACAATGATGAAGATGATGTTCCAAATCCACAAGAAAGAGGTAGCCATGATAATCGTGGTTATCGCGATGAGCGTGACGATCGTGACGACCGTGACGACCGTGATCGTAGCAGTCATCGTGATGATCGTGATGATCGTGACTACTATCGTGATGATGACGGCAAGTCTATTCCAAATTTACCATCTGGTCCTAAGAAGTTCAGGGAAAAAGGATCTGATCGTGGTGGTAATGGTGGAAGTGGTGGTCGTTACAATGAAAGGAGAAGCGGTGGTGGCGGAGGAGGCAGAAGAAGTGGTAAGTACAGAAATGGAAAAAAAAGCAGTTACCATCCATACCGTAGGTAAGCTTGGATATAAAATACGGGTATTGACATTATGATATATCTTAAGTAATGATGAAAGGGCGTTTTTTTTGCAATTTGTTTGCATGTCGTTTAACGGCAAACTATCTATGTAGCAAGATGTGTAAATGTACTTGAAAACTGCAACATGAATTTCGCTGTGTCCGAAAATGGATTGTTTATTTGAAAATTTTTTTTTCGGTTTCTTTATTTTTTCCACACTTTTTCACCTTCTCTATTTTTATCTTTTGATCAGTATATTGGACTAGCAAGTGAAAGAGAATGTCTAGTGACGAAGAAGACGTCAATATCTGGTCGTCCTTAGTGAACAATCAAGGACAAGATTCATCAGATGACTCTGATGATAGCGCTGCTGAAAATGAGTTTGGTCATGAAGTTCAAGATGAGATTGTATCTTCGGACGAAGAAGAAGCTGTTGAGAAGCCAAAAAAGAAGAAACAGAAGAAATCAGTAACACCAATGAAGCTAGACTTTCCTTCATTGGAGATTGAAGATAACAATGCTGACGGATCCAAAACCGCCCATGAAGAAGACATGTTTTTTATTGCGCAGGAGCAAGCACAATTAGGTAAAAACAAAAACAAAGGATCTTTCGCCGCATTTGGTCTTTCTAAAGTCATTCTTGCAAACATTAGTAAGAAGGGATATCGTCAACCGACGCCAATTCAAAGGAAAACAATTCCATTAATCATGCAGAATCGTGATGTTGTTGGTATGGCACGTACCGGTAGTGGTAAAACCGCTGCATTTTTATTACCATTAATTGAGCAGCTGAAAACACACAGTGCCAAGATTGGTATTCGTGCGATTATTTTGTCACCATCAAGAGAATTGGCCGTACAAACTAATAAACAGTTCAAGGAGTTTAGTAGAGGTACTGATTTGAGGAGTTTATTGCTTATTGGTGGTGATTCACTCGAAGACCAGTTCGGTGCAATGGTTAATAATCCTGATGTTGTTATTGCAACACCTGGTCGTTTCTTACACTTAAAAGTTGAAATGAGATTAGATTTATCAAGTATTGAATTCATGATTTATGATGAAGCTGATAGATTATTTGAAATGGGTTTTGCGGAACAGTTGAACGAATTGCTAGCAAGTTTGCCTGAAAAAAGACAGAGTATGTTATTTTCAGCAACATTACCTAGAAATTTAGTTGATTTTGCCAAAGCTGGGTTAATCAATCCCGTTTTGGTCAGGTTAGATGCTGAAACTAAAATAAGTGAAAATTTAGAAATGTGCTTTTTCAGTGCTAAGAAAAATGAAAGAGAAGCTAACTTATTATCTGTTTTACAAGATGTTATCAAAATGCCAGAAGCTACAAAAGAACAGTTGGATAAACTAAATCATGCCAACGATACATTTAATGACTCCGATAGTGATAGTGATAATGAGAGTGGTAAAGCAAAGGATGGTAAAAAACGGAAAATTGTTAAGAAAATCAGGTATCCAAAGGCGAACGAGTTACCAAGTGCATTTTCCACTATTGTTTTTGTGCCAACTCGTCACCATGTCGAATATATTACGAATATTCTTAAAGCGGCCAATTACCCAGTTTCTTATATTTATGGTCAACTTGATCAACACGCTAGAAGACAACAGCTACAGAATTTTAGACTAGGATTAAGTTCGATTATGGTTGTTACTGATGTTGCAGCTAGAGGTATTGATATTCCAGTGCTAGCCAATGTAATCAATTATACATTGCCATCATCGTCTAAAATTTTCATTCATAGAGTTGGTAGAACTGCAAGAGCAGGCAATAGAGGTTGGGCATATTCTATTATTGGAGAAACCGAATTACCGTATTTGTTAGATTTAGAAATTTTCCTTGGTAGGAAGATTCTGTTAAGTAATATGCACAATAAGAAAGTTGAATTGTTAGAGTCCAAGTATAAAGCTGATCATAAAGACTCACTAGATAATTTTAGAGAACCTGTTGTCTCATATAGTAAAAGAATTGTATTAGGATCGATTCCAAGGATGCAAGTTGAAGTTATGGAGGATTTATATGAGACTATTTTAAGACACAATTTTGATGTGCGTACAATGAGAGGTGTTTGTGAAAAGGCTGAAAAATTGTATATGAGATCGAGACAGCCCGCTTCACAAGAATCAGTGCGTAGATCCAAGGAATTACTCAGTGTCGGGTGGGATGAACTGAATTTATTATTTGGTAAGAATCTTGAGCTTGAAAAAGACAATTTTTTGGCCAAACTACAAAATCGGATTAACAAAGAGACAGTTTTTGAATTAGGTAAGAAGGATGATAATTTGATTGAATTAATGACTAAAAGACGTAGGCAAATTGCACCATTACAAGCGAAATTAAAGGAAAGGAGAGCGTTACTGGAACAAGAAAGGTTATTAGGACTATCACATACACTTGAAGATGAAATGTTAAAAGAAGAAGAAGATGAGAACAAAGAAGTCGGGTTTGGAGTGAATGAAAATGAGTTATTGAAGGACTTTGAAGACGGGGATGAACTTTTGAATAATAGGAGTAGTAATGGGAAGAGGAAGACCTTTAAAGATCCTAATTTTTACATGCCGCATTATGCACCTAGAAGTGTGATTCAAGATCAACAATTGTCAATTGAGAGTAACTCATCGGGTAATTTTATAAGCGAGGCAAGTAAAGCAGCTTTTGATATTGATGCGGAGGATGATAAGATTCAAATTCATAAACAGGGTCCGAAAGTTGTTTGGGAGAAAAACAAATTTGTCAGAAAGCAAGATGATAGGAAATTTATTATGAGTGAAAGTGGACAACGTATTCCTGCCAGTTTTAGATCCGGTAAATTTGAAGAATGGAAGGAGAAAAATAAGGTTGGAGATTTCAAAGTTGGCGGAAGAGAGAAAGAGCAAGGTGGTAATAGATTCGGAAATAATCTTAATGGTAGCCGTATTGGAGGTCGGTTCAAGCATAACAATGACAAGGCACCTAGGATGCCAAAGAAAGGACGTGATGATTACGATAAGCAGATGGAGAAGGTTAAGAAGGCTACTGAACGTGGAGTCAAGGTGAAGGGATATGTTAATAAAGGTGGAGCACGCAATGAAATACGTGACAGCGAAAGTATTCGTAAACAGCGTGCTGTTAAAGAACAGCGTCGTGCAAAGAATGCACGTCCGACACACAAGAAAAGACGGAAGTAAGTTAGAAGCACCAATTCATTTCCAATTTTGTTTTCAAATTATGTATATCGACACAGTAGTTTAAATTCCTTGAGAGCTATCCATGGCTTTCCATGAAGTCACGTGATATTGTGTGGCTGGAGAGGGTGTTTTTTGCGCGCGGGGTCTCGTTTCTTTTTTTCGCTTTGGCATATTTCTCGGAGCCCCGCCCTCTAGCGGCTTCGTGCGTGCGCAGCACAGACACACCCCCTGGCGGACCGCGCCGACATTTATCCGAGCAGTGCGGAGGGATCAGGTAGTGCGCAGAGCAAAGCAGTCGGGGTCCGTGGAAGGCAAGGCGGTGGTGGCGGTGTCCGGGGAACACATGCGGGGTGCGCAGGAGTCCGATGGGGGCTGCGTGGGGTCAGCATGGGGTCAGCAGGGTGCCTCTGGACCTGTGTTCTGTTATCGGACGGGCACTCAATGTATATAAAGGTGCCATACTTCCCAAATCCTTTTTTCCAGCTCTCGGAAGCTGCCTGAAATTTTGTAATCAAAACCTAAGATGAACACGGTCACACTAGCATCTGCGTCTGCATCTGCATCTGCATCTGCATCTTTTACGTGTGGTTGGTCTTCCGCGGAGTTAGTAACTGATGAAGCCAGTTCCGGTTCGAGAGCTCCATATTCCACCACTGCTTTAACTCCGTCGTCATCTCTCAACTCCATTTTGAATCCATCGTCCTCACTTCCATTACCCCTACCCATTTCTTTTTCTTACCCACAGTCTTTACCCAGTCCTCCCACCATAAAGGATCCAGCCCCCATTACAATGACAAAAACCAGGTTAGTGTCAGAGGAAGAAAACACATTTTCTCTTTCAGATCCTGCAAGGATTAAGGGTAATAAACTTAAACTCGAAAATCAATTTTTTCAAAACAAATCGGATATAAAACCTTGGCTCCAGGAGAGATTATCATGTTTGGGAATAAATATAGTGATTGAAAGATCTGATGATACCAAAATAGTCTTCAAATGTAAGTATTCTGGCGACTCATGCCCCTATTCTGGTACTGATTCAAAAGACAGTACTACTCCAGCAACTGCCGCTAAATCAATAAATAAAAAAAAGCACACTTGCCCGTTCAGAATCAGGGCAAATTATTCAATAAGACTAAAACATTGGTCTTTGGTAATTGTTAATGATTCTCATAATCATCCAATAAATTATAATATTGATATAGACATTGTGCACGATAAGCTTTTTTCCCCATTCAAGGAAAAATTTGAAGTTTCCAAGGTCAGCAAACCCTCCACATTAAAAGCAACTTCAAGCAAACTAACTACACCAAAAAATAGCGAGGAAAACCGAATAACATCCCAACTGCTACCTGCACTCTCACCATCATTATCATCAAGACTCAGAACTACAGCTATATCACCACCATTCAATACAGACGTATTGCCTAAACCACCATTAATAACACAGTCCTCAAAACCAGTGATTATGTGTAACCATATACAAAGAATTGAAGCTACTCTCAAAAATTTGGAGAGCATAAATTCCATAACGGATGATTCCAAAGAAAAAATATATAACGATGTGCTATCCGTGTTGCATAATGCTATAGGTGAAGCAGCGAAAAAAAATACAGGTATCGTTCCTGCTTTTAGGCCATTCAACTATCTAGGTGCTTCAGTGTATGGCGAAGGTGTTGTGCTTCCGAGTCTGGAGTCTTTGCAGAACAGCATTGCCCGCCATCCGCTGTAATTTTAAAATTAACGAAAATTAAGTAATGAATAATACGTCATACGTAGTAAATAATGAATCTATATTAATATAGCACTTTTGTGATTAATTGTAAGCTGTAACATAAAATACACAAGGAAGAAAAAGATAACACACACGTATACATTTACATATACTTTCAGACCATTAATCGTCATCATCACTTCTAAAGACATTTTTGCATTCAAGGCACACGTAGAACAACACCATGGATGTGTCCTTTCTTCTTTGCTGACTTTGGAAAAAGACACACTTGTTATTATGGCATTTTGGACAGATTTTGTCAGACCTTGGAAGCTTAGGATCCGATCCAATATCGTCGACGACACCAGCAGTCTCACCAATATTTGTGATCAACTCGTGTCTGTATACCCTTGGTGAGTCTGCCAGTTCAGAGTACGAACAGTTTCTGCACTGGTACAAGAGCCTTTTGTTGACCTTGTCCTCCTTCGGGTAGAGCATGTTGTTGCACTCGGCGCAGAACTTGAACGACATCACTGGGTTTGCAAACTGTTACCGCTTATTCCACGTCCGTTCCAGCTCTGTGACTGTTGTTACACCCACAACAGGCCGATTCATGTTGCTGTTGTGTTTGTTTCAACGCTCGCAGCGCACCTAGAACGCAACGCAGAAGTCTGTCATGCGGCACTTCAGGCAGGGAGCCATGTACATGTGTACGGTGCGCCTTTTTTTATTTTTTTTAGTTTTTTAGTTTCTTCATTTTCTCATTTTCTCATTTTCTCAATTTTTCAATTTTTCAACGCTCTCGCACAGAGACACACTCGCTGACATGTCGTGCACCACATCAGAGTAAACATCCTGGAAGACTAGTTCATCCAAGCCAGAGACCAGCACACCAACACACCATGTACGCATTAAGAACCACTACTGTCAGATCTGCCCTTCGATTCTCCTCTGCTTCCGTCAAGAGAAGCACCCAATGCATTGTCAGATTCAACTCTACTGAGTCTGCTGCTGCTGCTGCTGATGCTGCTCCAGCACCTGTCGATCCAAAGATCCAGTCCATCGTCGACTCCATCTCCACACTTACCCTTGTTGAAACTTCTTCTTTAATCAAAGCACTCAAATCGCAGCTCGATATTCCTGATATGGCATTCCCTGTCGGTGGTGCAGTTGCTGCCGCTCCTGCTGCATCTGCTGAATCTGGCGATGCTGCTGCTGATGCTGCACCAGCTGCTGCTGAAAAAACCATCTTCAATGTTAAACTTGAAAGTTTTGATGCGAAGACGAAGGCCAAGGTCATTAAAGAAGTCAAAGGTCTGTTAGGTTTGTCACTTGTTGATTCAAAGAAGTTCGTTGAATCCGCTCCAAAAATCTTGAAAGAAAACGTTGCCAAGGATGATGCTGAAAAGATCAAAAAGACCCTAGAAGATTTAGGTGCTAAAGTCACATTAGAATAGATTCTTTTTTTAAGTAACATAACTTTCTTGTATATATTTTATAATATATGTTAATTCTATAAACTATCGTATGATCTATCTATTCGTATATTCATCCAAATAAAGACTCTCTCATAAAAACTGAAGTTTTTCGGCATTCTTTAACCTATTATTTAAACCGTTGAGAAATTCATCCAATTCATCGTTATCATTCTTCTCCTTATCCTGATAATTGTATAAACCTCTTTTCAATGAATTTGGGTATTTATTAGCAGGTAATGTAAGGTTCAAATTACCCTTAACTGTTTCCTTTCCATTTCCGAGTTGTCTCGCTTTAAGTACTTTCTTTCCCTCATCTTCAATGACCAGTTTCTCCAATCCATCAATAAGTATTTCAAGTGAAGAGATAGCAAGTTTCCAATTATCAAAATAGTTGTAGTTCTCTTGTTGTCTTTTTATAACTTTACTCCTCATACTTTCACCAAACAATTTTTTCATCGCTTTACAATGGACAATCAAGCTACCATTCAAGCAACTTGGTTTAATTGAGACGATTTTTTCAACCTTTTCAATACAGCCTTCGAGTTGTTCATGTAGCTGATTTCCAATATAAGGAGATAAGACGCTATTTTTTTTTGAAGTATCGGATTTATTGGATGATCCCGAATTTATAATCTTAGAAATAAGCCTTGTTAATGGACTATGCTCGTTTTTAGATACCAATACTGGATCTGAATCAATTTCAAGCTCTGATTTCGTACTGGATAATAGCGGTGAGAAATCAACTGTGGATGGTACAAGAACGGCAGATGTTGAGCTGATAGAGTGTGTAGATGCCGTCGATTTGATTTTTTCCGGATCTCCGTCTGATGAAAACTTTGTAAGTTTTGGCCTTGTTGTGCCATCGGAACAGCTTCTCGACCTCTCCTTCCAGAACAATTTGTATTTTTTACTGGTTCTTAAAGTTTGTGGACCAATGGTTTGAGCTTTTGAGTTGTCAGCAACTAAATCAGAGTACTCCGAGATATTGGCTGAGCACAATATATCTGTTTCACGCATCATCAAATAGCAAAGATTTGGTTATTATGTGTTTACAACAACAACTGGCTATGCTGAAAGGGGAAATATAAATCCAAAGCAGCAATCAAACGCTGTATTCATGTTCTCGCGAGGCTAGTTTCCTTTTTAGGTAAGATAAGAAAAATAAAACTGTAGTATTAGAACAAAATGAACTAAGGCCAACAATAAGAACAAAAAGTTCTGGTATTTATCATTATTGTAAGTAGTAAGAAAATGGCTGAGTGATATTACTAAAATATGCTATAAAACCTTTCTTTTGAAAAACAAGGAAAAACAACCAAGACGAAAAATAAATGAGAATGAAAGAAAACTTTTTTACCGTTAAAACTCACTAAAGTACTTTGCGTATGGGTCTTCACATGATATACCGTAATCCAATTGTTCTTCTGGATAATGATCAAACAAACTGGTATCACCAACACCAGCAGTAATTGGAGGTTCATAAGGAGTTTCGATATCCTTCAATAAAAGTTTCTCCCAAACAACTTCACTAAACCATGGGTGATTACGAATGTCTGAAGGCCCATTTTGCAAATTACCCAATCTTCTAGTTAAATCTGGAGTTATCAATTTTGATAGTAAATCAACAGTATCAGGATGAAAATGTGAAGGAAAATGGATTTTACACGCTAAAATTTTTTCATAAGTTTTCATTGGTGTTTGATCATAAAATGGCGTATATCCGGCCAACATTTCAAAAATCAATATACCCAAAGACCACCAATCAACTGATTTATTATAAGGTTTTGTTGTAATAACTTCTGGAGCAATATAATCAGGGGTACCACATAGTGTCCAAGTAACAGTTTGAACTTCTTTGGCAAATCCAAAATCTGTTAATTTGATATGTCCATTACGATCCAATAAAATGTTTTCAGGCTTTAGATCTCTGTAAATTATATTATGAGAATGTAAATATTCCAGTGCAAGTATGACTTCAGCTGCATAAAACTTAGCAACCGGGTTTGGAAAACGCTGAGATTTCCTGAGTAAAGAAAACAGTTCTCCGCCCTCAATATAATCCATTACCATGAATAAATTTTTACTATCCTGAAATGTTCCCCACATTCTAATTAAAAAGGGGTGTTCTACCAATTTTAGCATTCTACGTTCATCGTTTGTATGCTCTACCTGTTTCAATTTAATAACTTGCTGTTTCTTCAGTACTTTAATAGCATAGTATCTATGATTATGAACAGATCTTACCAAATGGACCCTACCAAAAGATCCCGTGCCTAAAGTACGCATAATCTGGAAATCCTTCAACGAATACTTTCCCTTTGAGGTGGTTTCCCTACGTGGTAGCAAGCTTTGGCCTGCAAATTTTTTATGAAGCAGCTGATAGTTTGGTTGAATTATAGCTTGATATGAGGGCATACGTTGCAAACCATCCAGCTGAGCCTGCTCTTGTGGTGTCAATTGGGGGTGGGGATATGCCGTTGATGCACCTACAACAGGGGCAAGTGATTGGGGTTGCAATGGTGTCTGATGTTGTGCTTGTTGTTGCTGTTGTTTTTGGTACGCCAGTTGTGCTGCATGCGCTTGCGCCTGTGCAGCAACTTGGGCATGTGCAGCTTGAACGGCCTGGGCCTGTGCCTGTGCTAATTCGGAATCGAATTGAGATGCCAGTGAAGGTAATTGTTGCGGTTGGTAGGCTGAATATTGCGGTTGAGAAGGCTGGAAACTTTGATTTTGGGGCTGCTGGGATTGCTGGTGCTGTAATTGCTCAAAATCCAATGACACGGACTGCCTGGAATTGTTGAGCAAGTGATGCTGTTGCTGTAGATTGTCCATTGCTACTTAGCGAGAGAAAGGAAGGGGATGCAGGAGATATTTCAAAGCAATAAGAATATGCAAGACCAGTAATAAAAAGGCCTATATATCAATCAGTGTATCAATCAGTGTATCACACAATTCAATAATCCCTTTGACAATCAATCACTATTAATTGGTATCAATCAATCAATATCAATTTTGATGTGTCGCAACAGGGGAAAAGGGGCGGAGAAAAACAACAAGAGCGACGCGTCGGAGAGCTTTTTTGTTAGTGGCGGTGGAGGGAAAATTTTTCAGATTGATTGGTTCAAAGGTTGATGCATTTGTAGATCGTTAGGAAAAGAAATGAAGGTAGAGGACAAAATAACAGGACAGGACAGCATGGCACAGACCCTCAGTGAGAAGCAGGTAGAGATAGCCAGAAGATACGATCTTTCGGCTCGTTTTTTTGACTTTTTGGACAGACATTTGCTGTATCCGCTGTTGGAAAATCTGGTAACGATCTACGATGTGAAGGAGATTGATCAGATGGAATTCAATGTTCTTAAAGATACATACATGATTAAGCTTTTGAAGGACTTGTATTTGAACTTGCATCCAGAGGCTAAAGATTTACCACAAGATATTCTTGATAAAGAAAATGAAATCATTTCAAAGTTAGTTCCATTAAATGAATCAACGAAGAAAACTTTGGATATCTTGTGTTCAGATGTAGTTCAGAAAAATTTAAAACAGGATAAGATTTCCAATAGAGAATTGCTCAAGACACATGGAATCGATGATGAAAAGATTTCGGAATTGTATGAATTTGGTAAATTACAATATAACAGAGGAGATTATGTTATGGCGTCTGACTTATTAAACAATTTTACTTTGTTGTCAACGAATCAAGATTTAATTTTGAATGCTACCTGTGGTAAATTTGTAAGTGATATTATGAGTGGTGATCTAACTGAATCTAAGAATGAAATGAATAAACTAAGAGAAGTTACAGATAATAGAAATTATCAGGGAACATCACTGGAACAACTAAAACTGAGAAACTGGTTAATTCACAATTCTTTATTTATTTTTTTCAACGAAAAAGAATTGAAGGAACAAGATGAAAAGAAGGAAAATAATAATCAACTATTGCAGATGAATGAAGTTTTCATTTCATCATCTTACCTATCCACAATTGAGGCTTCGTGTCCATGGGTTTTGAGATATATAATCTCATCTGTTCTGTATACCAAAGATTATAGAAGGTTGAAAGATTTGACTCGTGCGGTTGAAATCGAATCATATGAATTTGAAGATCCATTTACACAGTTAGTCAGATCATTGTTTCTTAAATTCAATTTTGAGGAATTGAATGAAGTTTATGAGAATATCAAAATTTTAACTGAAACTGATTTTTTCATCAATCATCTGAATACTGATAAACTTTTGAGAAATATTGTTGAATTGATTTTGAGAAATGTTTTGAAAGTTTATCATAATCTCACAGTTAGTCTTTTCAAGGAGAAGTTTATCAAGGATATCAATGATGATTTATTGAATAAAATCATTGATTCAAGTAATGATTTTGTCTTGAATGCCGATAACACAATTGCTCTGAAATCAGACAAAAGCAATGATCCATATTTTCAAGTTTATGAAAAGACCAAGGCGTTGTCTTTCAAATCTACACAATTTCTCAACAATGCCTTTGGCAAAGATTCATAATCAACTAAGTAGTGTATTTACAAGAACCTTTTTTATATAATGCACATAGTATAAAAGTGTAATTAGATTATCATTCTCTTGGTACGAACTCGAAATTAGTAAACTGTCTGTTGAAACCGTTTGTAGAATTCTTCATCCTTGGCTTTAACTCAAGGTCTTCTTCTTCCTTAAAGAAGTTATCTTTGCAGATCTGCACAACCTCCCTGAATTTTTCGTGGCCGTTTTCCTTTCCAGAAACAACCTTTGTGACGTTTTTAGCAGTTAAAGCGTCCAATTCGAGGCCCTGCAACTCCAAACGGGCCACAACTTTGGCAACGTACCAAAACATGAGTTCTTTATCTACGTTATCGACCATTTCCAACGCTACCTGGGGAGCATTGTCACCGAATCTAGGTTCTAGTTTCAGCATACGCGTAAAACCGGAGGCACGATTGGAATAGCGCTGGGTGAATTCGGTGATGACTTTGTCGACGGTAATATCCTGGTTATAGAGTCTGCCGTAAAGAGAGTGTTTCCATTCCTTGAGGGCGTCTGGGGAGGACGAGGAACTGTGTTTTTTAGATTTGAGGATGAGGTTTTCAACGTAGTTGGCGGTAAGCTTGGCTTTGGCAGGGGTGGTGGTGATGTGTTCGTGCTCAATAAGGGAGGACACAAGGTTCCTGACAGTATGACCTAGCTGCTTGGCATTTCTTCCTAGAGTCATGGTATGTTTGCTGGTGGTAGGGAGGTGAGCCGGGAGTGTAACCGGTTGGAAGAGAAGGTAGTTAGCCAGTGGTTCAGTGAAAGGTTGTAGAAATCTAGTAAGCAGAATCTGAGAGCGAGCGATGGGCTCCGGGTAATCGCAAGCTTTGCGTGAGAACATGTAGAGGTTCATGTGGTTTGCAGGGAGGATGAAGGTAGGGAACAGTTTAGGCAGTACAAAAACAGCAACGGGATGGCAGGAATCACACACGGAGTGCTTGCCGGGGTGCTAGTCACCAGCGGAATGGCGTATTTGACGGCCCAGCAATTCAGGTACAATGCGGTGACGGTGAAGCACGAGGTCCAAGAGTGTGTGGACGTGGTGGAACACCGGAACCAGCCAGTGCCACACGTTTCCAACGTCAGGGCGTACTTGCAGAGAGACGTAGCTGAAGGGGCCAAGGACATCTGGAACGAAGAGGTGATCAGTGTGGTCAACTGGTGGTACAACCTCAAAGTTGGCGACTCTCTCGTGGCGGCAATTGTGAATGCCTTCAAGTGACGAGTATGTGTTCAAGTATATGGAGCTGCTCAATCAGGTAACGACTTGATAGCTTATCTGTTTGTTTATTTGCTTCCTTACTTATTTATTTATTTGTTTAGTTATTTGTTTATTTATTTATTAATTCATCTACGATTCGGTTGCTTATTCACTTTCCTGTTGTCTTTGTACCACTTTGCAATGAGAGACTCATGATACATATCCACGAGACGGGCAAAGAGGGCACCCACGAGGGCTAGCAGCACCTGCAACGGCCACCAGGACCGTGGACCAAAGCCAAGACTGAAACAGTTGAGCACCCAGCCGATGAAGTCGGTGTGGATGTACGTTGTGCCCTTGGCCAGGCTGGTGAGAACGATATCTGCACACTCCTCCACCGTGATCGGAGTGCTGGCACCCTCCACCTGCACAGTGATGGACGGTTTTGTCAGGTTTTCCTCGATGTATCCTTCACTGGCGAAATTTCCCGGAAAGACGGTGGATACCTTGATGTCGAACGGCTTGAGCTCGTGTCTGAGAGAGTCACCAAGAGACTTGAGGGCGCACTTGAGTGGTGCATACTGCGAGTAGCCAATGAAGGAGTAGAAGGCCACCGAAGAGGAAAGGATAACAATGTGTTTCTGTTCCTTATCTTCGTTTCTGCCCAAGATCATCAGTGGAACCAGAGCATGGAGCAAATAGAGACATGTCTTGTAGTTGATGTCGATACCGGCGTCCAATTCCTGAAGAGACAGATCCGTGAAGAGCTTGGGCATCGAAGAACCGGCACAGCAAATGACGATGTCTGGATCCAACATCTCTTTTCTAAGCCAATCTCTGAACTGCAGCACTTGGTCTGCCTGAGCAAGATCGATGCCGTACGGGATGGTGAACTGGTCATGGTGAGTCTTGGTGCTTTCGTGGAGACTGGCTATGCTGTCTAACTTGCCCTTGGACCTTGCCAACACGACAAGGTTGGCTCCCTGAACATGCAGCTTGTCGGCAAGAGCCCGTCCCAAACCCTGAGAGGCCCCAGACACAATGACTGTCTTGTTGTACACGTTGAAACCCATACCCAAAGAACAGCAGAACAAAATGATACACAATAAAATAAAACTAGGAAAGCGCATTTCTCCGCATGGCACGAGCCTGTTCCAACATCCTCTGCTCCAACTGCTGTTTGTATCCCAGCATGAAGAGCAGCTCAAACACGACAAAGTACGGAGCTAGCACCAATGGCTGGAGCAGGTTGTCCAGGACAGCAGGACTCCGCTTCTCGTAGTGCCAATGGCCATAGAACTGCAGCCCCCAAGCCAGGACATGCACGCCACCGGCAATGCACAGCACGGTGGCGGCGGATGAACAGTGGGAGTAGGTGTAGTCACAGCAGAGCATGACAAGGACCAGATATGATGTTGCCAGAAGCCCTGCCACAACGTCCAGCAGGATGTAATACGTCGAGTAGGTGACCACGAGTAGCCAGCCCGGATGGAGAGTGACGACGTGGAAAGGCATCTTTGCCAAAATGAAGAGCCCGCTAGCCAAAATCAGCGGGATGCACACAATGTGGATAAGTACGTTCTTGTCATGGAGGTGGTACGCCTTGTAGTAGGCAAGCTGGTGCTGTAGATTGAGTGCATCCATGTTGCAGAACGTGGATGGTGCCAGGGCAGTTTGAGAAAGCGGCAAAGCTGAGCATTAATTATCATGAGCAGGCGAGCCGCCGCCGCCACCGCCGCCGCCTGATGTTTATAAGTGGGCAGTGTGCTGTCCAGTAGTGTTTACCGTCCTGTTCTTGCACATCAGACCATAGCAATGACAGACACGGAGCAACTACAGCAGCAAATCGAGGATCTGAAGGCGCAGGTTGCCAAGCAGGGCTCCATCATTGCCAAGACGGCACAGCAGGTGTTGAGCATGCAGGTCAAGGAGACCAAGAAACAAATGGACGCCATCCCCGACCCGGTCGTGCTTCCCGGCGCCAATGGCAAGGACAGCTCCATTGATACCACGGACTTTGCTACCAACGAGGACTTGGTGCAGCTAGTCGGTGAGTTGCAGGGCCAATTGAACCTCCTTGAGCAAAAGAGTGTTTTGAGAACAGTCAACGCCCACCAAACCAAGGACACAGACATTCTGCTGCCATTGCCTAACCTCGATGGCGACATGCCCCCTGCAGAGGTGTTTGTTCACACCATTGCGGAGTTCCGGGGCATTGGGGACGACCGGGTCGTAGAGCTCTGCAGGTTCTACCAGTTGCTTCCACCTACCTTGGAGGAACGTGCCAAGATGCAGGCGTTTGTGGAGGGCAAGATTGCCAGTCCAAACGATCCTCTCAACAAGGACTACGAGGCTCCGGCAGACGACTATCCACCAGAGACCATTGCAGAGCTTTTCAGAGAACTTGCCGAGTTCCTCGGTGTCTCCCACATTAGAAGAGATGATTAGATACTACCCATATATATTTATGTAGAAATAACTAACTAGCCAATTTAACGAACGCCTCGTTGATGGACTCGTGTAGATCACTCGTGAGCATGGCACGGTTGTACTTGTCAAACGCCAGCTTACCAGCCATTCTGGTTGTAGTGCATCCGGCAAAACACGCTAGAGACACTATTTGCTGGTCATCCAACTCGTCGGGTGCATCAAATAGCTTGTTTTTGTAGGCACCCATCCCCCAGCAGAGAAAAGCCCCCATCATACCGGTCAGCGAGTCTCCCTGGCCACCAACACGTTTCAAGCTGCCCGGAGTAGAGCATTCAAGGATGTCGGAGCCGTGGTAGCAGATCCTGTCAGTTCCTCCTTTCTGAACAATCGTACATTTGAGAAGACTACTGAGTTCCTTAATGTCCAAATCCCGTCCCTCCTCTGCAAATGCACCCGAGAGATGCTGGAACTCTACCACATTCGGGGTAAGAACGATATTCGGATTTTCCGCCGCCTTGATCAAAGCCTGCAACTTTTTGTCAGTGCTCAAATGGTACAATGCATCGGCATCAAGTATAATAGGCATCGTTCCGTTTTTCTTGCACTTTTCTTCGGTGTTAACCTTGAGCAAATACTCAAGAATTCCAAACAGAAAATGTACCATTGATGGGTCACTACGACCAAATCCCGGTCCAATAATGACTGCATCCATTCTGTCCAGCAAAGAAGTGATTTTGAGCATTTGCTGGTCTAACAGCTCCGCTTTCAATGGCGCAAGGTCGTTTTCCTTAGCCTTATATTTGACGCTGTTCAACACCCTTCCGTCCAAACTGCCGCTATCAAGTATGTACGGATGAACCATGAGATCTGGAGAATAGCTCTTGATAACATTGGCAGCCGCCTGTTCGCAGACAACATGCACCAGATCGACTCCGGAGAGCATGGCAGAGTGTGCAGAGAAGTACGGAGCACCCGTGTAGTCTTCGCAGCCGCCGACGACGGCTAGACGCCCCAATTGGCCCTTGTGAAAGGTTGGTAGTAGTGGAGGTAGGAGATTGTTGCGTATGAGAGAGAGTTTTGACATTTTTGGGAGTAGAAAAGGAGTTTTGGGAGTGGAAAGTGGGCAAAAGAACGAGAAAGGACAGCTGAAAGGCAGAGCCGCCGCCACATGTTTGCCCTCCGCTGATTTCAGTGTGTTGTACCACTTTCTGTGCTTCCCTTGCCTTGGCCTGGCTCACTTTCTCTTCTTCTTTTGTTCTTGCCTCTTCTTCTTTCCTTTGCTTTCTGCTGTTCTTCACTCTTTCTTCCCATATCCACACTCCACTTCCTAAACTACTATGTCCAAGGTCCTCAAATTTCTTGTTCCAGCTGCCGCAGTCGCCGGCGGTTACTACCTCTACCAGTCCTCTGCTACTCCAGCCGTTCCTGTCCCTCCAGTCTTCCAGGGTGACGGCCAATGGGTCGACCTTAAACTGACCAACATCAAACCAGTCTCTGCTGACACCAGCATCTACACCTTTTCTTTCCCTGGTAAAAACCAGAAATCTGGTTTGGTCGTCGCTTCCGCCATTTTAACCAAGTATGTCACCGCTAAGGGTAGTAACGTCGTCAGACCATACACCCCAATTACCGACATTGAAGATACCGGCTCATTTGATTTGATGATCAAAAAATACCAAGGCGGTAAGATGTCCGTTCACATCCACGAATTAAAAGTAAACGACACCTTGGCATTCAAGGGCCCAATCTTGAAATGGAAATACGCTGCTAACCAATTCAAAGAAATCGGTCTAATTGGTGGTGGTACCGGTATCACTCCACTGTACCAAGTCGTTCACGAAGTTTTGAAGAACGACGATGACAAAACAAAAATCACCCTTTTGTACGGCTCTAAAACTCCAGCAGACATCTTGTTAAAGCCTGAATTAGACGCATTGGCTGCCAAGTATCCTGCTCGTTTCCAAGTCAAGTATTTTGTTGACAAGGCTGATGAATCTAAGCCAGAAAACGTTACCGTTGGCTATATCACCAAGGACGTCTTGAATTCTAACTTGCCAAAGCCAGCTGATGACTCCCACGTCTTCATCTGTGGTCCCCCACCAATGTACAAAGCCATCTCTGGTACTAAGGTTTCTCCTACTGACCAGGGTGAAGTTTCCGGTATTTTAAAGGATCTTGGTTACGACAAAACCCATGTCTTTAAATTTTAAGCTACTAGCTGCTACCTAGCTACATTATTTACTATATTCCGTCTAAAGACATCTGTAGTTCTCTAAACTTATTTATTCAATTATTTATTGCCATAATATTGTAAATTTAAGGGCGACAAAAATCGCGTTGTGCCTGTTCTTTGATATTGGCAGGTGCCAGCTAGATATTTGAGCAAGCGTTGACTGGGCAGGAACAGGCACAGTATGGACGAGAAACTTACAGAAACCTTGATGAACATGGCCCAGGGTCTTGAGGATACGCTGGTCGATAAGGTCGTGGATGAAGTAGAGGCCGAAACCGAAGACGCAGGCCCTGATGATGCCCAAACCATTTTGGAGGAGTACAAACTTTGGAGGAAGAACTGCCGGTACATGTACTCCTTTGTCAGCGAGACGGCTTTAACTTGGCCATCTCTCTCACTACAATTCATTTCCGGTGGAACTTTCACCAACAAGACCAAGGACACGAAATACGGCGTTGTCCGTAACTTGTTATTGACTACACACACTTCCGGAGAGGATGAAGAATATCTAAAAGTTGCATCGTTGCAGATGCCTAGATCATTAACCGAAGGAATGCAACTCACAAGTGAAGAAATGGAGACCGTCGACACCCGGTTGAAGATCAGCAAGAAGTTCCAACAAGACGTAGAAGTCAATAAAGTACGTGTCAATCCCTTTGATGCGACAGTGTGGTCCACCATTAACGCCAATGGTGAGGTGTTTGTGTATAAGACTGACGAGAAAATGAACGAGATATGGAGGAAGGAGATGAAACACCACACGGCAAACGGATTTGGTTTATCCTGGGATCCAAATAACCAGCAGAGGTTTATTACTGGATCAGAGGACAAAAGCGTTGTTGTATGGGAAGACTACAACTTGCCGGAGTCTAAGAAAGTTTTCAACACACACGAGAGTTTTGTAAACGATGTACGGTTCTCATACAAACGTAACGGCGTCTTTGGTAGCATTGGCGAGGACGGCTTGTTTGTTCTCGGGGACGCATTATCTGGGAAGATAACAATGCAACAAGCATTGAAACCTTCGACAGCAAGTACCAGTCTCAACACGTTTACTTTTTCCAAGTTCAGTGAAAATGTCATTGTTTTTGGTGGTGAAGATGGTAACAATTACATCTACGACTTGCGGAAGATGGACAACTGTATGCACACACTGGTAGGGCACACTGGGTCAGTGACGAACATTGAATGGGATCCGTTCCATCCTAATATTGTCGCAAGTAGTAGCATGGATCGGCGTGTGATTCTTTGGGATCTCAGTAGAATCGGCGAAGAGCAGTTGGCGGAAGAAGTAGAAGATGGTGTGCCTGAGCTTCTTATGATGCATGGAGGACACACAGGCGGTGTAAATGACTTTGCCTTCAGCCCGGAAGTGGAGTGGTGTTTGGGAAGCTGTTCCGACGACAACATTGTGCATGTGTGGGGGGTCCAGCATGCCGCTGTTGTGGATCCGGTGGAAGCCGTGGCCGATTCCGTTTTGGAGTGAGATGGGAAGTTTGACAAAGCTTTATGAAACTTTCCCTACGGTAATACGTCAGCCTGCAAAGAAATATCTTGTGTAAATGTAGTGATCTGCTTTTTCTCTCAGGTGAATCTTTATAAAAATAATCTTGCAGCTTTGTCTGGGAAAATCAGATTTTCCGTGCATTCTACGTCAAATATAACGAAACAGAAAAATTGATTCAGGGAGGTCTAGAAAGGCTTAGAACACGCATCGCAAACAGAAAGAAACTCTCGGCAAGTTACCAACCACGTGAATAAAATACACAAAAATAGTTTTGGTACACAACTCTTGTACTCAAGTCAAGATAAGAGACTGGTCAGCCGGTAATGAGAAAACTTTACGAAACAACAAGTGCCATAGTGTTGTAGTTGTCGCCAAACAGACTGGTGTCCAGAAAGAAGCACACGACACTCAGCATCTCGGAGGCTCACTGCTATTATTTCTTTTCGAGCATGAATCCGCAAGAATTTCCAAGTCTGCCTGGTCCGTTACAATGCAGTTTTACCAGCACCATTAAAACTTACACAGCGGTATATTTATGAACATAACCGGTAGTATATGTGCACGTGTTTTTTAGCTCATAACCTGACCGAGTCTGGTAGTCTTATTTCCCCCAAACAAAAATATAGTGCCGGTGACTACACACTTCTTCCTAACCTAGCCTTGTTGGGCTCCTTTAAATTGGGCATTCGGCTGCTTCTCTGTCTAACTACATTAACAGTAGTCTCATTATTCGTTCTCAGAGCCATAGCAGTCAGAGTGACGGCAATTACTTATCAGATGGCTTTACAAAACCTGACAATATACTTAGCAGTTCAGTTGTGAGCATGTATACAGCACGCTTTGAGTAACAGTCATTACGTTGATTGCCATTTCTTTTAGCTGCTATCATCTTGGTCACATATTTTCCCCTTAAAATGCCTAGCAAATGGAGGTAAGGCTAAACCAGGTAGATTGCTTTGTTGCCATGCCTATTGTTCAGCTCAGTCGAAAGTAGTGCAGATTATGTGAGTTAAACTAGATTTCCAATGTACTTAGTTTCCGTTGGCATAGATGAGTGATTCTTTAACTAGCTTGATAGTGATGCTATCTTGAGAGTTGACCAGGGTTGTATAACAACACAAATCAAGATTTGCTACTAAAACTAGTTAGCGGATTGACAAAAGAAATGCTGCAAAATCTGGTTAAATCATACTGAATTAATGAAGTTGAAGCAATTTTTCCATATTTTACTCCAAATTTATTTCAGTTATTGAAAGTTTAAGTACAATACGTAAAAAAAAATAAAACAGGAAAAACCAATACCAGACCTTGTTTCCAATTGTCAAGAGAAGTGATGATGTTTGTTTTGCCACATACGAGTCTTCGATTCATCAAATGCAAAAAGTGTTCTTGAATGTGTGCCTCTGTTCAGTTATTGTTTGTCCATTTGAACTTCGTTTGCAATTCGTGTTGCCTTCAAGGTCGTAAATGCCAAAAAAACTGGCGATTAGTTGCCCCGTTATTGCACTTGGTACTTTCTGGCCCAGGGAAGCACCAAAACCGTTACCGTTTAACTACAAGTTGCTAGAAATACTGTTAGGATTAGCACCGAGGATGGTACTTACCCTTTTGTACACGCTTAAGATCTGACACTACTGTTATCATAACGCAAGGTTGGTAGCTTCTCTTTTCAAAAGATAGTTTCCGTCAACGAATTTTTGCAGTTTTGGACCTCCAAAATCAGGTACATAACGCTACCTATTGGAAACGTTTTTCTCGAGCAATAGCAGATACCCGCAAAAACTATCGCTGAGTAACAGAAGTTCTGGAGCAGAAACAAATTCAGGTTAAAAACTAAGGTGGGTTACAATAGGAGAAGGACAGTTAGAACCTCTGATGGGAAACTCCCCCATTAGTCCATAGCATAGTTGCTCATACAGAGCCTCCACCGCATTCTGTGCGAACACTGCTAACTTACCCATTTGTTGTTGGTTTACTACGGCAGCGCCTCAAAATTTGCAACTCGTTGTTTTCTTGTTGTTGAACTCCTCTACACAGTGCTTTTTCCTGGCTGGCCAACCATGTTCTCCTTCGCCAGATTCGGCAGCAGCAGCAGCAGCTTCACCACCGGTACCCGGGCCTTTAGTGCCTCCGTGTCCCGTTTTGCGGGCAAAATGCAGGTTTACGAGCCGCTTCCACCGTTGCGGAACGGACAAAACCTCATGGCGTACATCCAACAAGCACAGTACGACAAGTTCGACAAGAACGGACACAAGCGGAAAACGCTCTCTCTCAAGAACCCAGAACGGATCCGTGCCGACGACGTGGTAACTGTGGTCTACAAGAACCAGAAGCCTGTCACAGGACAGGTGCTAATGGTGAAAAGAACTGGCCTCAGTTCCACCATCCTGCTCAGAAACAAGATTACTGGTCTGGGTGTCGAGATGAACATCCCTGTGTTTCACCCAAACGTACTCAGACTTGATGTTGTGAGAAGACCTGTTGCCTACAGGCCTAGAAATAGACATTACTACATCCGGAACTCCAGATTGGATGTTCCTGAACTCGGATCGGGTAAGAACTGATGTTTCTGTAGCTTTTATAGCTTCTATAACACTACTACTGTACATACTGCAAAAATTGATTTTTCTCTCGCTCGTCGTCCATTTGTTGAAATTTTCTACATATTACTTGATTGCAGCAACTGCTTCTGGTTATTATTAAGCCAGCCTCTATCCCATTCCTTATCAAGCAATGGCATCCTTGACAGACTACTCTCCGCAGGAGGTCATTGACATGCCAGTCCTCAAGAGATTTGCGCTTTACAATTGGAAGGTCGAAATCTTCTCTGTCGGTCTGATCCTGCTCTACGTCGTCCTCTTCAACGTTGGTTCCAATTACAACCACAAAATCGCCACTAATTTCATCAATGCCATTGTTCCAGCGTTGAAGGACAATTTCTATCAGGTTGGTGTCACTCCTTCCAAGCTCTACGCCCAAGATGACAGTCAAAACTACACTTTATATGCTTCAGGCAGAGCAAGAATCCAATCGATGGTTGCCAAAATCCAGCTACAGTCAAGACAAAACCTCTTCATGTGGCTAGTCGAATCGATTGTCTCTTATTTCATAGAAGCCGTTCCTGTTCCTGAAGATTCTCTTACAATCGAATTCACCTTTGATAACGAAACCAACGAGGCATTCGATAATTTTATTTGGGCCATCGTTACAAAAAACAAGATGGATTCGTACAGATCAGGCAACTATTTTCTTTCTTTAACCAAAACCTCTGAATCACCAAAGTTGCCTGTCCAATTTGTCTTCATGAACGAAGTTTCCGATATGAATGACGTGCTTTTCACCAAAAAATTATCTGAAAATTTAAAGGCAAACGTCAATACCCTTAAGTATATTGCCATCACTGACCAACCTCGTGAAAAACCAGATAAGATTGCGGAACTGAAACCTACAAAAAAGGTAATTTTGGAGTTTGCCCTTTCAAATTCGGGTATCCAACCAATTACTGCCCTCGTCAATTACATTCTTAATGATTATCTCGATCTGGTTGCCAGCCGTGCTGTGTTTAGACCAGAACTCACTAGGAAAGTTAAGAAAACTAGAGAAGTTGAATACAACAAGCTGAAAAAACAGTTGGACGATTTCAAAAGAGAGGAACTTAACACAAAGAAGCTGGAAGAGCAAAGATTGCAACGTGCATCCATGACTCCGGAAGAGCAACAGAAACTTTCCAAGAAGCAACAGGAAAGAAAACAGAGAAAACAGCTCAACAGACAGAAAGTCAGAGGTTCTATGTAATTTTCTACGTTTATATAACAATACTTTTCATGTAGCACCTGATGATACTCCCAATATCTACCTACAGCCACATATTAGCGACATGTTTTTTTCTCAATTCAACGTGTTCTTCAGCAACACTGGTTTAACTACACATTGATCTCCTTCTGATCAAACCAGCATGTTCTATTACAGAACTTTGTACCTGCTGCTGCTTGCCGCCTTGGCATGGGCATACTTTTCTCCGACACAACTAGAAATTTTGGATTTACATTACAAAATTCAACCAAAAGATTCTTCAGAGGTACGTACATTTTATTCACTTTTGACAGTTCCTTCGTCCGTTAAAGAAAGGGAATTGGAAAAAGCATACAGGAAACTCAGCAGAAAATGGCATCCAGATAAGTTTGTCAGGTCAGAGCCTAAGGAGCGTCGTCGTGCTGAACGTAAGTTTGAAGCACTATCCTCTATCATGACCATCCTTCGTGATATAAATCGTCGTAAAAGTTACGACTACTTCCTCAAAAACGGTTTCCCTGTCTATGATCCTGCCAAGGGCACTTATGTGTTCAAAAACAGAGCAAAACCAGGTTTTCTTCTGGTGCTTTTCATCCTGACAACGATATCCACAACCGGACAATTTGTCATTTTGAAACTTAACAAATCACAAAAGAATAAAAGAGTAGAAAAAGTCCTCAGAGATGTCAGATGGAAGGCAGATAATTTGACAAAGCAAGACACTGCGTCAACTAAAATCGTTGAGATTCCAGATACCTATGATGTAGATCCATCTGTTGCAACTTACTCCGTAGATGATAAACTAGTCACTTATTGCGGGAACGTCTTTATCGTCAAACCAGATCGTACCGTCCTTATGTATGATTGTGAGATCGACGTGGATAACCAGCAGAAAATGAACGAGTTGGTAAAGAAGATTGTCGAATCTGGCCACTTTAACCTTTATGGGTTTGAAAAGAGAGAGCTCAGTCGTAAAGAGAGGAGACAGGCTGGTAAACTGAAAAAAGAGGACGCTGATCTCGGTGTTGAAGATGTTGTTTCCAAATTAGTACAGTTTAAACAGGACGATTCAAAAGTGTCTTTGAAAGATTTGTATCTCAGCAAAGTGATTTTGAAGTTATGGCACTTATTATGTTTAAAAAAGACAATAGATAAGCATGTCGAATCAACTCAACAAAATGTCTCAGATCAAGAGGAAACTGAGGTACTTAAGTCGGATAATAAGCTCCTTTTGCCCAATGGCAAAGTTTTACATGCCAGAAAAAAATAATCTGTATACACTGATTTAGCAAATAGTGATGTATAATTGATTTTACTACGTCGGATTAATAAATAAACATCTCATATATACCACCCTTGCAATAGCTATCAAATCAGTAAGCTTTGCTCCACTCTCACTAGGTCTTATGTGTATGAACGCTTGTGATAATCCATAAGAATTATAATTTGAAATCAAGTAATAAATGGCTTCAACAAAAACAAAACATTTTAGCATGAAAGAGCATCTTGAACGCTGGTCATCATAAAATGGATTATACGTCCAATTCCGTGCATTTGTGTGTGACAACATGTAACTCACTAGAAACACCGTAACAGCCCCCCAATCACCAAATATAAAATCAAAGTTAGTGACTTTGTACAGCTTTCCAAAATCTTCAGTCAAACAATTAAAGATATCTTTTATCCATACCTTTGTCTTTCTCCATCCTGACATTTGCTCGTACTCTTCTATATCCTCCTTCAAATAATTGTTTCTATACTCCTGAATTGCCCAGGAATCAGTTGCAGATATTCTAAATCCAAATAAGGCAGGAATAGTTTTTTTAAAAGAATAGTAAAAGTATCTGTTCATTGTGAGCCGATAAAAAATCGTATACATGAGCTTCACAAGTACAAAACTTTGGACATCCTGCACCATTGCAGAATATGATTCATTGAAAATTATTTGGGAATAAATTAATGAGCAGATCATACCATATATTCCAACATTCGGCGCTGTCAAAGTATAAACAAAATGTGGGACCAATAACAATGACAGATTGTGCAGTCTGAACGTTTCACTGTATAATAAATTTTCCCACACCATGGAAAATGCTAAAAAGGTGGATGGGATGTACAATAACATCAGTAGACTTTCAAATATGGTGAAAATTGTGGGTACTCCAATGCAAAAAACTTTTGTAAAATTGACAATTTTAGTCAATGGTCCTGTGAATGGCTTTCTACCATAAAAACACAACTTTTTATTGCATCCTGCACAAGAAAGCCGTATGATATTATTAAAGTTTCCATTTACAGAGAGCAAAAGTTCAAATATTCTGGGTGGTGGTATTTTTGGATCGATAAAGCCTGTTGTCAATCCAAAAGTATACCGAATAATTGGTATACCAGGTTGATGTGGCTTGATCTTTTTGGCTCTCTGCTTATTGTATTTGTGTCTGTTTGTCAACCAAGTGAACCATTCTCGAGCACTGTGTGTATTTCTCGATCGTTCTTCATCGAGTTGTTGTCTCAATATTCTCCGCAGACATTTGCGGTGTATCGGTATCTTACAGTTTGAACATGGGTATAAGAATATATTATCCTTCTCCTCAGATTCATCACATAGTGAACATTTAGGGAAATTAGAGTTGAACATTGATGCTATAGCTTTGACACCTTGCCAGAGCATCATTTTTTGGACAAGAAAAGACATGAATTGATGCGATGCGAAAGTACAACTTCTTGTACTATCTTTCTTTATCAATGGCATACTGTATCATTTGTTTTGATGAATCCACGGATCAAAATCCATTGATTAAACCATGTAATACATGCAGTTTGGAAACACATAATGATTGCATGCTAAATTTGATGTCTACGCATTTGATATCTAAAAGATACACCTTCAAGGGACAATTACAAAGCATTCTTAGTAATAATGAAGTTGACATGTATTCGGAAGGTAGCTTCTTTTTAGGCTCATATTACCGAATGCTTCTTCAAGTAACTCCATTTGATGAACGTGAATCACATTATATCAAGTATTTTCAGAGAGGTGGAATTATACCGCTAACTACGCCACCTGTTTTTAACTTAGATAACACTTTGGAAGTTAATTGCATAAGGGATGTTTGGAATCCCACACTGTATTTAATTGACATATGTCCGCAATGCAAAAAGAGCATAAAATATGTATCCAAGATAAAAACGTTTAGCCTGACTGGAAAAGAAGGTTCTTTGATAACACTTGATTTCGTGAACACAATTTGGGGTATTTCTTACTACATCAAGAAGCTGGTACCATTAGCAATACCGCAAATATTTGATTTATTCGTCACAATAGTGTGCCAGGCGCTTTCCTCGTTGCCATGGTTGGTATTTGGACGCAATATTCCAATTCCACTTGGCTTAAATGACGATTCTTTGGATGAAAAATGGGTTCAAGAATTTCCGCAAACGATTTATTATATTTTGATAATGACACGAGACTCGTATTGCTGTTTGGATCCTATACGAATATTCAATTTGGTAGTGTTTGGTGTTAGATCCAAAGACTCTTTTTTAAGTTTAGTACGTTTTCTAACACTATTGATTCAAGATCTAAAAGACTTTTCATATGCGTTCACGTTCAACTATGTATATTTTAGATGGACTGCACAATTATATCCTGAACGAATTGAAGAACATTTGAAAATTTTTAATATACAAAATAATGAAAAGCTTTCCACCAGTACACTAATACTATTATTAACAACAAAAGATTTTAAAAGGGAATTTCAAAGTAGCTGGGTAAAGCTTGATTACGAATCTATAGCGTCATCCTCTATTCTTTCCAACATACCATATGAAGTACTATCATGTACCGTATGTGGTATTATGTTTGGAAATAAAATTATAAGCAAATGCAAACCACTGATTAGGCTAATATATAGAATGTTTAGAATATACAGGCCCCTTCCGATTGAAATTCAGTATGTTATTGAATACCTAGGGTACGAGTGTGTTTTATTTTTCAAAGAAACGTATGATATACTCAATACTTATTTAGATATTGAATCTATAGGAACGTACAGATCGTTTGCTTCATAGACCAATTAAATTATCAAGTTTGAAGATCTAAAGTATTGCATTTATATTTTTCAGGACAGAGAATCTTGTTACTCAAAATACCAAACAGGATTCCTCTTTTTTATATATAACTTCAATCAAAACATTTTCCACACTCATTTAATTGAAAATACTAGTGCACTTGGCTATCAATAAAAACACTCAATTTTATTATGTTTCATTTTCTGGTTCTTTTTGCCGTGCAGAAAACATAGAGCATGAAAATATAATACATTTCAACAAACTTAGATGTTACTACTGAATCCAATAGTGGATGAAAGATTTTTGATGTAAAACCTTTTTTCTCAATTGGTGCAGCTATTTACGCATAAAAAGGCACTGTGTTTTCACACATGTACTAAATACTATTCGCCAATATATGACTTGACTTTCTAACTACTTTGCTTCTTTCTGACTTTGTTATTTATTTGTTTAGTTACATATATTTTTATAAAGAATGTACAGATCAAACCCTCTTCTTTCTCATTGCACCAACATTTGCAGTGAAACCAGTTCTAATTGAAGTAACCGATTTGGTCGAACCACAAGCTTTACAAACAATGAAATGCAATCTGTTTGCTGCTTCTCTCTTTAATTCTGTATTCATAGACTTACAAGTCCTACAGATAACATATTCTTGAATATATCTTCTCAAAACACCTTCAATATTCTTAGCTTGGAATCTACCCTTAATGATTAGCCTTTGTTCACCATCAATGGAACCTGAAGTACCCAATTCGGCAAATAAATATTGAATCAAATGTGAAGGATTTCTCTGCAAAACTTGAGCTATCTGTTGAACATTTGCAAAAATTGTCTTCTTATTACCATCTCTCAAAACTTCAGGTGGAGGAATCTTTAATCTTTGTTGTTGACCACCTGCTAATTCTGGGTTCTTTTCTCTTAAGATGTCATAAAATCTGTCTAACAGTTGGGAATATGGAATTAGGTCTGATTTCGAAGTAAGTTCGCCTGAAACTTGATCATCAATACCGGCTTCTTGTAATTGTTTTTCGAATTCGTCAATATCCGCCTTTGCTGACTTCTTCTTCTTCTTCTTTTTGAGAGCCAAACCTTCAAAACTATCAGCCAATTCGTCACCGTCTTTGGTTGTTTCGGAATCTTCCTTCTTGGCCTTGCTCTTTTTCTTTTTTTTCTTTAGGCCTGAAAATAAATCATCATCGGCCCCAGTGGCTGCAGCTTCTGATTCAGCCACTGGTGTAACATCCTTGGACTTCTTTTTCTTTTTCAAAGAAACGTCAAACCCGAGCTCTTCTGCAGACATAATATTCCCTGGCGACTTCAAACAAAATCCAATGCCGTCTTAGACGGATCACCATAATTATCCATTACACGCCTTTACGCTGAAAAAAAAGTGAAAATTTTGAAAATCTCCGCTTCAAGGACGGAGCGCGTCGATCGGCTACAAACCGTCGGCATGTTTTCTCTCAGGCGGCTCTTCATGAATTGCTAAGATGTTGTGCAGCAGAAGTATGGCTGGCAAAGAGGAGCAAACTGATCAGAGAGGCAGAAGCGAAAGAGAGAGAGGGAGAGGAATTTTCATAGGTTCCGACAATGAGGAAATCATCAAGAGAAGACGTGAACGGTTTGCACAGGACGCCAAAGATTCTGGAAAGGGCGGCAGTAAAAGCGGGTACGGGCTAATCAGTCGTGGTGAAGACATGCGGTTGAAAAACAACTGTAAAGCCCGGGATTCTCTGCTTGCTGAGACACTTGAAAAAGTTAGAGAGTTCGAAGTGCAACAAAGTGAAAATCAATTCACCATAGATGGAATCTTACTCAATTTTAGGAAACTACGTGAAAGTGTCGTTTCTTTGGAAAATAGTGTTGACGAAGATGATACAACGCAATATTACTTGTTTTTTCGAACGGTATACTACGAATCCGTGAAGTTTGCAGTCAAATACGCTGACCACGAATCGTACCTTCCGGCATTGCAGCACGTACTGAGGAAGGGTAACCAATGGGGCTTTGATAGTGATACACTTGAATGGTTTGACATATTTCTGGTAATGCATATGGCGTATGTGGAACGCAACTACGAAGAGTGTCTTGCTATACTGAATAGGCGCATTCGGTACAGACCCATTGACTTCAACACGCACGGAAAATGCAGCAGTCGTATAGAGTGTCTCTACCGAATGGTTGTGTGTTCCCTCAACAATGACTCCCTGTTGTGGTTGGCCCACAGCAAGCATTCTTTCTTCGCCAGTACCAAGCTCTTCCACGGGCATCTCGTGCAGCACACAGAAACTGCGCAGCGACAGATTGACATGTCTTACCGTGGCAAGATACCCGTAATCAACACACTGGTGGAACAACTAAGTAAGTAGGCAACAGGCTACTTGGAGCGGAAGTATGTTTCAGGAGCAGGAGCAGATATCTATTCAAGAATTGGAGGCAGGCACGTTGGATCTGGATACCGTCATCGGGGAAGTGCAACTGCTCGGTGCACGCATCGACGGGATACGCTACGAGATGAACATGTACATGACATTAATGTCCACTATGGATGAAACAAGTGTTACCAGTGATGTCTACAGAGAAGTATCCGATAAAGTGGCTACTTTACAGGCTGAATTCCACACTTTTTCAGCTGCCTACAAACGCATACTCCCCATCATACGATACACAAAAATCAAGCAAGGCATGTCTCTTGAGGACACGATGACCATCACACCACACGACGTGCAGGTGGAGACAAAGCTTCTAGAAAAAGTAGAGCTGGACACCAACCTTCTTATCAACTCGATCTCCTCTGCAGTGTCCACTCCCGTGCCGAACACCGCCAATTCGGCGACTGTCTCGGGCAGCCCCCCAAAAACGGCAACCAAGACGACTGCAAAGAAAAAACATGCCAAAAAGTAGAGTAGATCTCGTTGCAGCACACTAGTTTATCATGGTATAGTATAGTATTGTCAGCTTTAGAACGTAGTTTAATAACACCAAGGACAGGAACCGATGTTCTCGCCTCGGTGACTCACTATGAAGAACTCTCTTTATCTTGTGGTTAGAACTTTCTTTTCCAGCCTGTACTTCTTCTCTTTTCCTTTTTTCTCTTCCCTGCACAATAGAAATCCAAGTCAAAACATGTCTGCAGATTTAAGAAACGCCTTTATTAAGGCCAAAAACGAGGGCCGTAATGCTCTGGTCACTTTTATGACTGCATTTTTTCCAACTCCAGAAGACACTGTGGATATTCTTAAGGGTTTGCAAAATGGTGGCACCGACGTTATCGAACTAGGCATCCCATTTTCCGACCCTATTGCTGATGGTCCAACTATCCAGGTTGCCAATACAACAGCTATTGAAAACGGCTGTACCGTACAAAAGTGTTTGGATCTAGTGAAAGAAGCTAGAAATTCAGGTGTTACAATTCCAATTGTTTTAATGGGGTACTATAATCCGATTCTAAAATATGGTGAAGAAAAAATGATCAAAGCTTCCAAAAACGCAGGTGCAAACGGGTTCATTGTTGTGGATTTGCCACCTGAAGAGGCGGTTAAGTTTAGAAATACCTGTTCCTCTGAAGGTCTGTCATACATTCCATTAGTTGCTCCTTCCACTACCGACGACAGATTAAAATTGTTAGGTGAAATTGCAGATTCTTTTATTTATGTTGTGTCTCGTATGGGTACAACTGGTGCAGGTGTTTCCGTTACTTCTTCAGTTGGTCCTTTATGTGACCATGTCAGAAAATTCACTGGTAATACCCCATTGGCTGTCGGTTTTGGAGTTTCAACGAGAGAGCATTATTTAGCAGTTGGTGAAAACTCAGATGGTGTTGTGATTGGTTCTAAGTTGATCAACTTGGTTAGTGAAGCACCAGCCGGAAAAAGAGGCGAAGCTGCCCAAAATTTTGTTAAGTCAATTTTGACTGGTGATGGTGCAAACACAATTTCCAAAACCGAATTATCAATAAAATCAAATGTATCTGTTGAAAACCCTGATTTTATTGAATCTCATAGGCATAATCCGAACTTCGGCCAATTTGGTGGGCAGTACGTTCCTGAGGCCTTGCATGCGTGTTTGAGAGAGTTGGAAGGTGCATTTGAAGATGCCATTGCAGATCCTACATTTTGGGATGAATTCCGTTCTCTTTACGATTATATGGGTAGACCTTCAACATTACATGAAGCTGAGAGATTGACTGCATACGCAGGTGGTGCTAAGATTTGGTTAAAGAGGGAAGACCTGAATCATACAGGGTCACATAAGATCAACAACGCATTAGCCCAAGTTTTAATTGCTAGAAGATTAGGTAAAAAAAATATCATTGCTGAAACTGGTGCAGGTCAACATGGTGTCGCTACTGCAACTGCTTGTGCAAAGTTCGGTTTAACTTGTACTGTTTACATGGGTGCAGAGGATGTTAGAAGACAGGCATTAAATGTTTTCAGAATGAGAATTTTAGGTGCAAATGTTATAGCTGTTAAGAATGGTACTCAAACCTTGAGAGATGCGACTTCAGAAGCATTTAGAAATTGGGTTACCAATTTGTCAAGTACTTATTATGTCGTCGGTTCAGCAATTGGTCCACATCCTTATCCAATATTAGTGAGAACTTTCCAATCAGTCATCGGTCAGGAAATAAAAGAACAATTTAAGAAGAAAAACAACGGCAAACTACCAGACTTATTAGTTGCTTGTGTTGGAGGTGGTTCCAATTCAACCGGTACTTTTTCGCCATTTGAAAATGATAAAGAAGTTGCGATGTTAGGCTGTGAAGCTGGTGGTAGTGGTTTAGATACCGACTACCATTCTGCAACCCTAACAGCTGGTGTACCTGGTGTTTTCCATGGTGTAAGAACTTATGTTTTACAATCAGAAGATGGACAGGTTCATGATACTCATTCAGTTTCTGCTGGTTTAGATTATCCTGGGGTTGGACCTGAATTGGCTGCATGGAAGGATAATGCTAGAGTAAAATTCATCGCTGTTACTGATGCACAAGCATTAGAAGGTTTCAGACTTTTGTCACAGTACGAAGGTATCATCCCGGCGCTAGAATCATCGCACGCCATTTATGGTGCAGTTGAAGCAGCAAAGAAAATGTCGAAAGATCAAAATATCGTCATAACAGTCTCTGGTAGAGGTGATAAAGATGTTCAGAGTGTGGCTGAAGTCTTGCCTAAACTGGGTCCAGAAATTAAGTGGGACTTGCGTTTTGAATCATTTGATGATGCATCGAAATAGTTAGCTTACTTTACCTTATGTATAGATCCAAAGAACTTTTATCTGTAACAAAGAAAGCGAGAGGAATGCCAACATGTTTTTTCCAAATTTTTTATTTTTGTTTCGTGTTTTTCCAATTCACTATTTTCTTCGTACAAAATCAACTCTAACCATGCTTCCATGGGCCCCAGATATAGGCCTTTCCGAAACTTATGGAACGGCTTCTGTGGGTAACATAAAAGTTTCAAACATCGAGTCGCCTCAATCAATAGCGTTTGATTTCACAACACAAAAACAGAAAACTCCAAGACGACTAGCAACGATAAAGTCTTCATACAGAAATATATGGAGCTCTGGAAAATTCGTACCATCACAAAATTTTAATCACAACATTATGGATGATACGTATGACAATGTTCTTGTAAAAAGAAACTCACACTGGATAGATAAGAACTCACGGAATGCAGCTAGATCTACAGTTCAAAATGTGCATCCTAATGGGTACGATCCAACCAGAGGTAATTTATGTCAGACGTTTAAGTTATCTAAAATTACTGTTTCCGCAGTGACTATAGGACCGAATAATGATATTTTGGCGTTTGGGATTTTGGACCCAGAGTGGACTGGATGGAAATTAGTAGAAAAGAAAAATCCACTTACATACCCCGAAATTGAAAATGACGGTTTGAAA
This sequence comes from Pichia nanzhaoensis, assembly GCA_030573035.1. Taxonomy (NCBI): domain Eukaryota; kingdom Fungi; phylum Ascomycota; class Pichiomycetes; order Pichiales; family Pichiaceae; genus Pichia; species Pichia nanzhaoensis. Next base: position 62,026 of record JAJMCN010000013.1, read on the forward strand.
TTTGATGATGCACATGCAAGATATCATTTGGAAGACGAAAATGTGGATACAGACTTAAAATGTCCTAAATTGAAATGGGTACGCTCGTTAAACTTGAAATCACATATTTTACATGTCAAAACTTATCCGATAAATTCGGAAAGCAAAAACTCAGAAACGCTCATTCTTATAACAACACATGAAACAGTACATATTTTGAAAACTGCCATGATCAAGTCGTCTTTTGTGTTGACAAAAATATTCAAATTTAAAGCGGGTCCAAAATGGACGTTTTTCTCACATGCAAGCCTACATGTTTCTCCTGAGAAGATCATGGTGGCGATTCTCGATCGTATGGGCAAATTCATTATTTTTGAAGCAGAAAATAAAACCAAGGTACAATTTTTCAAGCGGGATTTGAATTATGACTCGTTTTACGATCCCACTGAGCTTTCCAATTTTAAAAAATCAGTGTGGTTAAGTGCAAATCGGTTAGTATTATTTTCAAGATCTCAATTATACGAATATCGGCTTTCTACTGATACTCAGCTTGAGAAATTCACCTGTAGAGTCTCTGCTGGGATATGGTCTAAATTATTAGACATCGTTCCATGTTTGAGTGATCAGTCATTAATATATTTGTTAACTACAAAGGAGATAATCGTTGTTAACGTTTCAAAGGGATTCAAGAAACGATTAGCCTGGAAACATTTTTTCAATGATTTAGATACTTCAATGTACATCAACATTCTTAAATCACCGAGGAATTCCAGTAACGAAGTTTGTATAATTTCTTCGAAACATGCGAATGTGAATTACGCCGTGGAATTCGATGTAAAATTATTCAAAATTGTTGGCCTTCCATACTTACTATTCACAGCTATTCAACAATCTATAAGTATGCAAATCTATCAATTTGATGAGAAGTCACTTTTGAACCTCGTCTTGCATAAACTTGAATCCGGTGACGTTTCGTATTGCTTAGTGAAATATACGGGGTTTTTCATAGATGAGAAGAAATATGGTTATTTTGGTAAGCAAAAAAGTGTTTCCGTCATTTCCTCTAGGTCGATTCCTTCGATTAATTCTCAATATGCTTCCTCCTTATACAAAACATTGAACAATTACTATATGTTTGATGATCGAAATCCGCCAGTTCCAACCGAAATTACGAGAGAGATATATGATGCACTTAAAACATACTTGGACACCGAAAGCACGGCTTGTAAATCGTTACTGCAGCTTATTGGAGATATTCACATTCCAAGAAATATTAAAAATATATACAAAATCATCAAGCATATGATGAAGAATAACATTTCTGAAGAATTTGGGTTGTATGTAGATGATAATACATGGATTACAGATAAAGAATTTCATGTAAATAGTGAAGATAATCTAGAAAATAGAACAGCTTCAATTATTAGTTTTTTTGACTCACTTACGAACAAGAAGTCTAGAACCATATCAACTGATTTGGTACTTCATTTATTGTTAAGTTTAGTCAACTTGCAGAAGAACAGAAGTAAGCTCAACAGAGAACCAGTCAAAGATCAATTCATTGCATGTAAAAATGAACTACCAGACGATTTTGGCATTATGTTGAACTCTTTTGAAAACGATATGAATGTTGCAGGAGTAATGGATGCAGACAAAAATGACAGAACTGAAACTACAAGAAATAATACATTTACAGAAGCGATATTATCTATGCCTACGGTTTCAGTTTCACAGTCCCAATCTGATTTAAGCTCACAAAAAAAGTCTAAACAACTTTCGCCTGTTAAAAGACAACATTTAACTTCCATACCAAATAATATATCGAGCTCACAAACTTTCTCTCAAGATTCACAATCAATGAGCCAAAAATTTTCACAGATATCGAATGGGAGATTTAGCCAATCCCAACCAAAAGGCCCAAAAAGAAAAAAAAGAAGGACAGGGTTTTAACTTTTATTCTTATTTTGTAATTATTATGTAGACATTAGAAAAATTGTACAATAATCCGACACACCGCATACTGACATCATGAATTCATACACTTAATTACGTAACGTTTCCGTGTTTGACAAAACGTGTCAACTCAAATGGATTGTAAGTTAATCTTCCTCCTCCTTCTTTTGTAGGAAAAAGAAGACCAAGATTAGTATGATCAAGTATTACATATGCGCTATCTTTGTATTATGGGCAGGAATTGTTACTACCGAGTCAATTGATGCGATTGAATCTGTTTCCCAAGAATACGAAAAACTGAATCAACAGTCACTAAATTGGGGACCATATAGATCCAATCTCTACATTGGTGTTCGTCCACGTATACCAGACTCAGTATTAACCGGTCTATTGTGGTTTCCGGCAGAAACATTTCATGGTGTAACCTTATCCAAGCATGATTGTAACCAAAATCACAATATCAAAAATTTTGGATGGACAAAGTACGATCCTAGATTTGGAGGCATTGAATCCATATTTGACAATGATTTGAAACTGAATTTGACTGCTGAGTTTGTTAAAACTGATGATGGTTTGAATTGGGCACTAAGAATCAAGGGTAAAGCTGCAAGAGCGGACTCTGTTAATTCCGTGGTGTTTTATGCGGGATTACAAGATGATGGTGAGCTTTCATATAACGGTGAGTTTTTCGAAAATTCAAATAACCTGGTTGACGGTGATATGTTTTTAAATGGTCATATGGATAAATTAGGTGGCGATTTCAAGATCGAAATTGTTGAAAGTGATGGAAATGTTAAACCTGAAAGTTCTACTATTGAAAACGATGGAAGTTTCAATCCTGCATTTACTCACTACTTATCTTTAAAAGTACCGTATCAAGATGTCTGGAAAGCTAGTGAAGTTTTTTGGACCCTGGCTAGATTAAATTTTGAAGAGCTCCAAAAAGCGGGTGACAAACCTGAAAAATATGCATCCATAGAATTATTTCAATTGAGAAACAGTAATAATTTCCAAGGTAATCTGAACTTCATTCAAAAAACCTTTGTTGGGGATTTTGAATACGATATTCTCTTCAATGTGGATAAATCCAATGATAAAATTACACATTCATCACTTCCAGAAAAAATTTCAAGAACCCTGGCAACCATCGATAAGAAATTCACAAAGAAATTTCAGCTGCAAAAACCATTCAACACTAACAAGTACATCAACTTTGCTAAGGAAATATTATCGCAATTATTAGGCGGTATAATTTATCTACACGGTGATCAACTCGTTGACAGAACAGCAGTTCTAGATGACGTTGCTTTTTCACATACCAAGTTGAACGGAAAGAGTGAAGGTCCATATGAGTTATTTACCTGTGTGCCAAGCAGACCGTTTTTTCCAAGAGGCTTTTACTGGGATGAAGGTTTTCATTTATTGCCTATTTTAGAATATGATTCTGACTTGACGTTAGAAATTGTGAAAAGTTGGTTTTCATTGATCGATGATGATGGATGGATTGCCAGGGAGCAAATATTAGGTGATGAAGCAAGGACTAAGGTTCCTGGTGAATTTACCATACAAAATCCAAATATTGCAAATCCGCCTACGTTGATGATGGTTTTCAGTGAATTGTTAGATTCGGCCAAGAAAGTGCATTTGGAGCAACAAGATCTTTTTGATACTCAACATGTTTTCAAATTGACTGATTTTAAGCAATATCTAGGTGACTTGCATATAGAGAAGCCTGAACTAATGATTAACTATGCCCAGGATATCTACTCGAAATTACAGAAGCATTATGAATGGTTTAGAAAAACGCAAAGAGGAAATACCCAAGATTTTGAAAGACATTTTCCAAATAATCAAGAAGTTTATTGCTGGAAAGGAAGAACCAAAGATCATTGCCTACCTAGTGGCCTTGATGATTATCCTAGATGTGAAGCTGATATTGGGGAATTGAACATAGATTTAATTTCATGGATGGGAGTGATGACTAGATCAATGTATAAAATTGCACAACTCCTTGATAAAAATGATGATGCCAAACTTTATAAGCAAAGATTTGATGATATTGTTGCAAATATTAATAAGGTTTATTGGTCAGATAAAAAGCAAACTTATTGTGATATCACTGTGGACGATGAAGATGAAGATATTTTCGAGTGTCACGAAGGTTATGTATCTATCATGCCATTTATTCATAGGTTAATTCCAAACAATGATTCTGAAAAACTAATGGCTGTTATCAAAAGCATCCAAGATCCTAGTAAATTATGGAGTGAGTTTGGTATTAGATCATTATCGAAAGTAGATTCCAAATTTCACAAAGGTGAAGATTATTGGAGGGGACACATATGGATAAATATAAACTATCTTACATTGGAAGCATTATATTCATACGGGACAAGCGCTGTTGACGAATCTGTTAAAATAGCAGCAAACGAAACCTATGTTGCATTAAGAGACAACGTAGTCAAAAACATTTACAACGAATACGTCAGAACAGGATTTGCTTGGGAGCAGTATAATGAAGAAACCGGTGTAGGACAGAGAACTCGTCATTTTCTTGGTTGGACATCGCTGGTAATTTTGATGATGAAAATGCCAAGCGAAATTTTATAGCTGAGCCTTTGATTGTCTTTCTTTATCTGTTTCTTTTGAGTTTCAATTTCTACCGCATAGCTAAAAACATGGTTGCAAAGAAAGTAGAGAAGCTCGATGGGGATGAAGGTATGTATAAGATGTATAGTAACTTTCTCGGATAATCAATTACTAACTGATTTTTTAGCCAAGGTAATTATTGCTGAATATTTGAAAAAAGAGTACAGGCCGTATGCGGTAACGGACTTGGTGTTGAATTTACATAGCAGAATCAACAAGACAGTAATGACTAAGTTATTGGATGATTTGGTTGATGAAAAGGTCTTGATTGTGAAAAGATACGGGAAGTTGAGTTTTTACTGTTATAATGAACTCAAATGTGATGAGAATAAAACTAATATTAGTACTGAGACAGTCAGGGAATTAAGGAACGAATTGGAAGATTATGAAAAGGATATCAATGAGCATAAGAAATGTGTGTATATTAACTTACTTAACTTCAATCAATGAATACTAACTCAGAGAATGTCTATAGGTGTCGCACTACTGAGAAACGAATTAACAGATAAAGAATTGGAAGAACAGATCAACTCTGTAGGTAAAGTAAAGGAAACATTACAAAACCGTATTAGGTTCTGTGAGCAGCAATTCAGTGATCATAATGATCACAGTAATGATAGAGTAACTGAAATTAATAAACGTGAAGAGTTTTTGGTCAAACAAGTCAAAAATATCAAGAAAATCGTAAGGATACAAAAAATAAAGGAACAGCACTTTTTTGGGAAAAAATACTAACAGACTTACAGCATAACGAGATGTTACAGACATTGAAAGAGAATTTGGAAGATTCTGATCAAAAATTCGTGAGTATAAATTCGAAAAGGAATTCTTCCAGTCACTTTTGTACAAATACTAACAGATATGAATATGATGCTGATATAGAAAGATCTCGGAGTTGAAAATATCCCGGAGATCGCCAACGGAATGTAAGAATACCAAAGTAATTTTAGCCCTATTTTTACACACGTGATTAACCAGGGTTTTTATATTTTCACGCGCACATTCACAAAACTTGATTTTTGCTGATGTTCCAGGAAAACCAGAGGTGTGTGGAGGGTGTGTGTGCGTGCTGGGGGGGTGGTCGAGCTGAAAAATATTATAGCTGGTGTAAATCTTTTTAATAGATGACTTTTCGACGTAGCTTAGTTTAGTAACCAGTAAAACTTCAAAGATGGCTCCAAAAGGTAAGAAGGTTGCACCAGCACCATTAGCATCTAAAAGCTCCAAGTCTGCTTCCAGCAAGAACCCATTATTTGAATCTACTCCAAAGAACTTTGGTTTAGGTCAAGCAATCCAACCAAAGAGAAACTTATCAAGATTTGTTAAATGGCCAGAATACGTTAGACTTCAAAGACAAAAGAAAATTTTATCATTAAGATTAAAGGTTCCTCCAGCTATTGCACAATTTTCCAACACTTTAGATAAGAACACTGCAGCTGAAACTTTCAAATTATTAAATAAATACAGACCAGAAACTACTGCTGAAAAGAAGGAAAGATTAACCAAGGAAGCAGCAGCAATTGCAGAAGGTAAGAAGAAAGAAGATGTTTCTGAAAAGCCATATGTTGTTAAGTACGGTTTAAACCATGTTGTTGGTTTAATCGAAAACAAGAAAGCTAAATTAGTTTTAATTGCTAATGATGTTGATCCAATTGAATTAGTTATTTTCTTACCAGCATTATGTCACAAGATGGGTGTTCCATATGCTATTGTTAAAGGTAAGGCTAGATTAGGTACTTTAATTCACCAAAAGACTGCAGCAGTTGCAGCTTTAGTTGATGTTAAGACTGAAGATGAAGCATCATTAGCAAAATTAGTCTCAACTATCAATGCTAACTATACCGATAAATACGATGATTCCAAGAGACACTGGGGTGGTGGTATTATGGGTCAAAAAGCTCAAGCAAAGATTGAAAAGAAGGCAAAAGCTCTTGCTGCTGCTGCTATTTCAGCAAAGAAATAAGTTTCTTAGCATAATTTTTAATTGTTTAACCTTATATAAAAATAATATCAGTCGATTATTAATATACTGTCATTACTAAAGGTAATCAAAATCAGATTATATTAAAGTTTTATACGAGGGGTTACTGGTTGCGAATGGTCAACAAATAGAATTGAAATAAATAGATAGACAAAAATAGATGAGTATAAATAAATAAGTGAATAAATAAATAAATAGAAGAATAAATACTGCATAGTCCCTTTGATAATGATAGTATTGTATATTGATAGGATGGGGTGACAAAATAGAAGATTGTTTTTATAGTACAATAAAACAAAATAGAGCATAATATAATATATTATTTATTTGTATTAAATAGAAATAGAATCATACATAAATGCAAGTTTCGTAAATGTTTATTTATAAGTGTTTATTGCCTGAGTGAATGATTGGATGATTGATTGATATTTTTGTAGTTTTGGCGAAAAGAACTGAAGTTTTTGTCCAAAGGATAGATTTAGTTTAATTTAGAAAACAATTTTGGAGCAGCACAATGAGTAAGAGCGTGTTGTAAATGGAAAAATTCTTCAACACAATCTTCCTTATATTCTTTTTCTTCATAATCAGGTTCTTCTTGTTCTTTTGTAACTCTTTCAACACATTCTTCGTAGTGGTGAACAAATGGTTTGACTGAAGGAAGTTGAGCACATTCGTTTTTAAGAGCATCGTATTGATCTTCACCTTCTTCTTCATCATCATCGTCATCTTCATCGTCTTCGTCCTCGTCTTCATCTTCAGCATCTTCTTTAGCGTCATCATCGGTTGGTTCTTCTGATTCGACTTCAGCTGATTCAACAGCAACGGCTTCTTCAACTGGTTCTTCAGCGTAAGCGGTAGCTGGAACAATAGCGTTGATTAACTCGGTGACAAAGGACATTGTGTGTATGTTGATGATAGATGTAAGCTATGAAACAATAGGGCTATGCACACTAACCAACTAAGTTCATGCAAATGTAGTATCAGGGAATAGCAATGAGGCCAGCGCTGAGACAGACAAGAGCTAAGTGCGAATCCCCGTTCTCTCATTGGCTGCAATAAAATGATAATTTGAAGTTTGCCAACGGCGTCGATCGGCGCGCGCCGATCGACGTAAAGCATTGGCTTTTTCATTTTATAATTTAATTAAATTAAATGGCGCATCCGAGGCGTCGCTATCCCCGGGTGCCGCCACCGCTTCCGAGAGCTCCCGCGTTATCTCGTGGTGGGTCTGGGCCGACTGCTACATTCGGCATATTATGGGTCAATCAAGAACATAGAGATGAAAGCTGGCAGGGAGATGGTTGTGTAAACAGAAATAAAAGAGGAAAAAAGACAGGGGAAAAAGACAGGGAAAATTGTCGGTGTAATTGCGATAAGCCAGGTGGTGTATGGATGTGAACTGCATAGGGTAAATTGTGTAGATAGTAGCAGCAGCGACATGGCAAATTTCGGTTGGTCGGTGCAGAGAGAAGTGGCTTTAGTGGTTGGGCCTGAAATGGATTGGGTAGTGCTTGCTCGTGGTGCAGGTTAGTGGTCGACACATCTTAGGCTTTCTCCTGTTTCCTTCCTTGCTCGTTCGTGTCTTCAACTGGAGGGGTAATTGGCTGGCTCACGGCAAAAATGACTGTGGAAAGTAGGAGTACCGATTTTGATAATAGTAGTAACATTGATGACAATGCCAATACCAGCAACAGTAACAGCAACAGCAACAGCAACAGCAACAGCATCGGGCATAATACAGACGCTGAGGTAAATGCTCAGCTTGACGTTCCAAAACAATCTGTTTCTTCGAAACCGGTCACTGAATCTTCAACGCCTGGTGTAACCATCAAAAACAACTCTGATGAACTTTCTATCAAAAATAATAACAATAATGATAATGCTAAAAACAATAATGATAATGAACAACCTGAAAACGAAAATATTAGCCAGCAACAGGATATTATTCCAGATAGAATATTTGTAGGTAATTTGCCGTATGAGGTGACTGAGGACGATGTCAGAAACTTAACACCCGAATTCGAAGTCGTGTCTGTTGAAATCCCAAGGAAGAACTTCTTTAATAGATCAATTAATAAAATTGTTTTACAATCAAAGGGTTATGGATTTATCACTTATACCAATCCTGATGATGCAAAATTAGCAATTGACTCAATTGTCGGTAAAGAAATATCGGGTAGAGAAATTTATGCTAAATATGCATTACCTCAAAACAAGAATAAATTCAGATCATTTAATCCGAGTTCAGAAAATGGACAATTTCAACAAAATTATAAAAAAAATATCCCCCCTTATTACATGAATAATATTTACAATCCTCATTATAGTATGAGAAATAGTGGAGGTCATCCAAATATTTACTATCCTCCTAATACATATTATACTCCTCGTCCTCCTCATGCTCCTCACAATGTGGTTCCTCTTTCAAATTCTTCTTCTGTTACTTCTGCTTCTCCCTCTCCTTCAATTCCATCCTCTGACTCTTCATCAGCTTCAACTTTCAGACCCAATTTACAAGCTGCTGCATTTTTCCCAAACTATATAAATAACAAAAATATAAAACAGTTTGTTCCAGCAGGACAAATACAGCAAATTAATAACTTACAGGGGCATTTAAGATCCAAAGAGGAAAAACTAAAAAAGCTGGAAAATGGTATTCCCTCCAAAAAAACTATTTTTGTTGGAAATTTAGATAGAAATGTTACAGTTGATGAATTGCGTGATTATATGAAAGATTTAAACCCTCAATGGGTTAAAGTTCCACGTAAAAATTTACCAAATGAAATTTATAGAATGTTGAAGGCAAATAATGTACAAATTCAAAATAAAGGTATTGCATTTGTGAAATTTGAAAATGAAGAAAATCAAAAGAAGGCAATTGAATCGTTCAATGGTAAAGAATGGAACTCCAAAAAATTAAACGTCACAGTTGCAATCAATTCAAATGATGATGAAATTGATGAAATCAATGATGATATCAATGATGATTTAAATCAAGTTAATGAAGAAATAGCGGAATTAGAAATGAATTCAGATAAAAAAATCGTTGTTCAAAAAGAGGAGGATGATAATGATAATGATGATGGGCGGGAGGACGATGACGAGGACGATGACGATGACGATGATGAAGTTGAGGTTGTTGTTTCAAGGACAACCCAAAGTAACGACACCGTCAAAGATAATTAAAAGAAACCTTCTTCATGTTACATAGAAAGATAGTTGTGTACTTAGTTCAATATTATCGTTATATCTTTATAGTCGGTTTACATCTATTGTTGATTCGCTTATCGGGAGTATGATGAATTACTATCAACGCTTGAGATAACGATAGGTAAATCATTTTCAGACTTTCGATATTCTATCGCTTTGGAAATTTGTCTTTACTTAATATAACCGATCTATATATATCTGAATATTTTAACATGCACACAAATGCAATGTGCTGTTCTCCAGTCGATTGTTTATCAATTGAATAGAGAATACAGGAACAAAAACACTTTAAGATATGTGACTGTTTTCCTGGTGCACCCCTCACACCTCAACTGTTTTATCAGAAAGCACAGGTTTGCGCGCGTGAATGAATGTAAAGTGCTGCGGTGCCACTGCATGCGGTAGAGCGAGGAGCTGTAAATGGAGTTGACATGGCTTGTGCTGAAAATAATGGTCCCCAGATACAACTCAACGGCGTTTTCAAGATTTTACTGGTCCTTTTACCATCTGTAACTAGTCACAATGGGTATGTAAAGAGCATATGAGCGTTATTTTGTTGAATGAGCAAGATAGAATGAAACAAACTGAAACAAAACGAAATGAAATGAAACAAAATGAAACGAAATGAAACAAAATGAAACGAAATGAAACAAAATGAAACAAAATGAAATAAGGAACCATGATGAAATATTATAAAATGAGGTATTTCAAAATGAAAAAACCAGAATAACAATAGGATGAAATGGAAGATATTAAGATAAATGAGCCCAGCTAACTGACATATAATGGTTAATATCCTTGAACAAATAAGGCCATTTTTTATAAAATGAAATAAATGAACCTCAACTACCAAGAATTAGAATGCAATTAGCTAACATATCACAGATTTTTTGAAAATAAAAGGCTTTGCAAGAAAACTGTTTTATTACTAAACTTTTGTTCATTTCGCTTTGTATTACGGGCAATCACTTGATAGTTCAATAATTTTCAAAATAAACATAAAACTAACATTGCATTTTTTTCATTATTACAGGTAGAGTTATTAGAAACCAAAGAAAGGGTGCAGGTTCAATTTTCACTGCTCACACCAGATTAAGAAAAGGTGCAGCTAAGTTAAGAACCTTAGATTATGCTGAAAGACACGGTTACATCAGAGGTGTTGTCAAGCAAATCATCCACGATCCAGGAAGAGGTGCTCCTTTAGCTAGAGTTACATTCAGAGATCCTTACAGATTCAAGATGAGAGAAGAAACTTTCATTGCAAATGAAGGTGTTTACACCGGTCAATTCATTTACTGTGGTAAGTCTGCTTCCCTTAATATCGGTAATGTTTTGCCATTAGGTTCTTTACCAGAAGGTACCATTGTCTCCAACGTTGAAGAAAAGGTTGGTGATAGAGGTGCTTTAGGTAGAACTTCTGGTAATTATGTTATCATTATTGGACACAACCCAGATGAAAACAAAACTAGAGTTAAGTTACCTTCCGGTGCAAAGAAGATTATTTCTTCTGATGCAAGAGGTGTCATTGGTGTCGTTGCCGGTGGTGGTAGAATCGATAAACCATTATTAAAGGCTGGTAGAGCATTCCATAAATTCAAGGTCAAGAGAAACTCATGGCCAAAGACTAGAGGTGTTGCTATGAACCCAGTTGATCACCCTCATGGTGGTGGTAACCATCAACATATTGGTAAAGCTTCTACTATTTCTAGAGGTGCCGTTGCTGGTCAAAAGATTGGTTTAATTGCTGCAAGAAGAACTGGTTTATTAAGAGGTTCAAAGAACAAGAACGACGAATAATGGTGATGCATATTTTATATATCTTTAATATCTATGTTTTATAATAACAAAACTTACTAAAAAAAGTATAATTACAGTAATTAGTTGAATCTTTATTTGATGCCTTACAGGTGGACGGCACGTGTTTTTCTTATCGAAGAGCTAATGATGTGTCATCATCATCAATAAAAAGCGCATCGGTGTTTTTAACAAAGATATTATTTATTTTATTGGTTTTTTTTTTAATATTCAATTTTTTTGAATTTAACTAATTTTCATTCTTATTTGTGGCATTCTATTTTCTTCCCATTTTGCCCGTTTGCGTGGAAGCTTTAGTTTCTGGGTTCAGGCACAGCAATTATCATATATTTCCCAATGTCCAACACGACCTGTGATCGTCTCTGGCTAATAGATGATTTCACACGTTGTTCTAGACACGAAATATTAGAGAAGCGTATTCCAATCTTTTTGATAACAACTTCCCTGCTATTCATAATATATCATTATTTAAAATATAATGTTATATCCACTCAGTCTCAGCCAATTGCATTGAAGCTGACCCTGGAAGATGGAATGATAACTCCTAGAACTAAACAGAATTGTGATACAACTGCAGCATCATATACTGAGAATAATAATGATAATGTAATGGATAAACATTTTAATATCAACTATATAACATTGAATTCTGTGGAGGATGATGCAAAGATTTCAACTAAAGTTGTTTTCAGATCAAATTTGGAAAAGTCTTCACTCGTATTTCAAGAGGTTATAATTTTATTCCAAGTTTTTGTTTCCTTATGTCCATATTTAGTATTCGATTTATCTTTAGAATGGGACTCATATTACATTCCAACAATAAATTTGGCTTTCTGGATTTATCTATTGGCATTAACCACGGTCAGATTATTTAATTGTTCCAAGGGTTTACCTGACAATTATCCAAATCTGTGGTATCACACATTCAACTTGATTTTTATTTATCTATTCACCTCATTCTTTTTATTTAGATCAGCATTGTTACATCACACACTCAACAGATCATCCGAGCTGTATTATATTACAGAGTTCGCCTCAATCGTTCTATTGTTTCTGCTTCAAGGTAATGATCATTTCACCGACAGACCTGTTACGGTGTATGTCTCAGAGGGATTAACGCCATCAGTTGAGCCACAGTCTAGTTTTTTTAGTGTCATTTCCTTTTCCTGGGTTAACCCAATGATCATGAAAGCACAAAATGTTTTACCAACAATGTATGATATTTGGAGTCTAAAGTTAGAGGATAATGCATATCCGGTATTAATGAAATTTCACAAAGTTAAATGGCATAATAGGTTTTCAATTAACTTGTTCTATCAATTTCGTAAGTTGTTTTTCTACCAGTCAGTTTTAACTTCTATTGAAGCAGTGTTACTCTTTTTTCCATCCATGTTATTGAAGAAGATCCTTGAATACGTCGAATCTCCAGATACACAATCTGCAAGCCTTGCATGGTTATTTGTTGTTTTAATGGTTTTCAGCGCACCAATCTCGGCTTCCCTTTCAGGTCGTGGTTTATTTTTGGGTAGAAGAATTTGTACTCGGATGAAGGCAATTTTAATTGGCGAAGTTTATTCAAAAGCATTGAGAAGGAAAGTTACCAGTTCTTCCAAATCTGAAAAAGATGAAAACAATGGTGAAGATGCAGAAGCACGTGAAAACTCAAGGGGCAATTCAAATGAGGAAACTTTAGCTTCTGCTGATAGTGAAGTTACGGATAACGCTGATCAGGATACAGCTGTTAAGTCTCGTGACATGGGTTCAATTATCAATTTGATTGCGGTTGATGCGTTTAAAGTTTCTGAAATTTGCGGTTATTTACACTATTTTGTCAACTCTTTTGTTATGACTATTATTGCAATTTCCATTTTATACTCTTTACTAGGTTGGGCTGCATTGGCTGGTGCTACAACCATTGTCGTTATGATGCCATTGAACTATAAGTTAAGTATGTTGTTGGGAGACTATCAAAAAGATATGCTTAAAGTTACTGATAAACGAATTCAAAAGTTGAATGAAACATTCCAAAATATTAGGATCATTAAGTATTTTGCATGGGAATCTAAGTTTGCTGAACAAATCCTACAAATCAGGGAGAAAGAATTGAGAATCTTATTATTAAGATGTATTGTTTGGATTTTAGCATCATTTGTTTGGTTCATCACACCAACTGCAGTTTGTTTGGTTGCTTTCTATTGTTATACAATTATCGAACAAAAGCCATTAACAACTCCAATTGCTTTCACCTCATTATCACTTTTCAACTTATTACGTACCCCGCTTGATCAATTTGCTGACATGCTTTCTTTCGTTGTCCAGTCTAAAGTTTCACTAGATAGAATTGAAGAATTCTTGGACGAAGCAGAAAGTTCAAAATATGAGCAATTGGTTATTTTGAGAGATACAAATTCTCCTGAAATTGGATTCCAAAATGCCACTTTTTCATGGTCTGCTGGTGGATCTAATGATTTTAAATTAAGAGACATCAATATTTCTTTCAGAAAAGACAAATTAAATGTTATTATTGGTCCAACTGGTGCTGGTAAAACTTCACTTCTACTAGCACTGTTAGGTGAAATGAGTTTGGTTACCGGAAAACTATTTTTACCCGGTGCTACCCCAAGGGAAGACTTGGTTGTTGATTCGATAACTGGTTTAACTGAATCAGTAGCATATTGTTCACAAACTGCATGGTTACTTAATGGTACAATCAGGGAGAATATATTGTTTTCATCAAAATTCGATAAAAACCGGTACCTGGCAACAATTGAAGCATGTGGTTTGAAACGTGATTTGGAAATTCTAGCAGCTGGTGATAAAACTGAAATTGGAGAAAAAGGAATCACGTTATCAGGTGGGCAAAAGCAACGGGTTTCACTTGCGAGAGCACTATATTCTAGTGCTGCTTATGTTTTACTAGATGACTGTTTATCTGCCGTTGATTCACATACTGCTGTCCATATCTACGAGAACTGTATCACTGGTACTTTGATGAAAAATCGTACCTGTATTTTAGTTTCTCATAATATTGCATTGACTATTAAAGAAGCTTCATTTGTTGTTATCATGGATAATGGTAGGGTTAAAACACAAGGAAGTGTTGGAGACTTAATTGGAGAAAATGCCTTTGATGGTGATACAACCGCAAGTTTTATTAGATCACGTAATGTCTCTGTTGCAAACTTAACTGAATTAAATACCGATGCAAACGTTACAAACCATGCACATTTATTAAATTCCACCATTGCTGCACTTACTTCAGATACAAATGCTGATCAATTGGATGTTGAACCTATTGAGGATGGTGCTAAAATCGATTCGTCGGGTAAATTAATTGAAGAAGAAAGTAAATCAGAAGGGTTTGTTAGCTGGGATGTCTACAGGACATACATAAATTTATTTGGTAATAAATTTATTTGGACAATGCTAGTTTTCGTTTTTGTAGCCACTCAGTTGGTTAATATCTATCAGTCTTATTGGTTAAGAGTTTGGTCCCTAGCTGAAAATGAAAGGTCGGGGATTGCAGCATCAATTGTCTCAAATATTCCCCTAAAAGTTTATTCTAAGTCTGATTTTGCATGGACCAATATCGTTAGCACTTTAAAATCGATTGAATGGCATAAACCTATCTTACAAACTAGATATAATAATTTTGACGTTTCTCAATTTTCGGCAATCAAATCAACAATGTATTACCTATTAATGTATTCGTTGATCGGTTTGGTTTATTCAGTATTTGGTTCTTTGAGGATCATTTTGGTATTTTTTGGCGGTTTGGGTGTTTCACGTAGTCTATTCAAGATCCTTTTGCTGAAGGTTTTGAGAGCAGAAGTTAGGTTTTTTGATTCGACTCCTATCGGTCGTATTATGAATAGATTCTCCAAAGATGTTGAAGGTATTGATCAAGAATTAGCACCATATGCTGAAGCATTTGTTATTTCTGCACTTGGTTGTTTAAGTACCGTTATTCTGATTACTTGTATTACACCTATTTTCCTTGTTTTTGGTATTTTCGTCTCAATCTGTTTCACCTATGTTGGTGTATTATATTTGACCTTATCAAGAGAACTAAAACGTTTTGAAGCAGTTACAAGATCCCCGATTAATCAGCATTTTACGGAAACTTTGGCCGGTGTTACAACTATTAGAGCGTACTGTGATGAAAGAAGATTCATTTCTCAAAACCTGCAAAAGATAGATGCCAATAATAGACCGTTTTTTTTTGTTTGGGTTAATAATAGATGGATGTCGTATAGAGCCCAGATAGTCGGTTCCTTGATTGTTGCAGTTTCATCGGCGCTTTCCGTTCTTTATGCAAGGAAAATCGATGCCGGTATGGCTGGTATTTCGTTATCCTTTGCTGCATCTTTTGCGACTAGTGCATTATGGTTACTTCGCTGTTATGCAGATGTTGAAATTAACATTAATGCAGTTGAAAGAGTTCAAGAGTACATTGATGGTGTCACACAAGAAAGCGCAGCTGAAATACCTGAAAATGATCCGCCTGCTTCTTGGCCTAAGGATGGCGAAATTGAAGTTAAAAATTTAGCATTGAGGTATGCACCACATCTTCCTTTCGTTATCAAAGGTATCTCCTTCCACGTTAAGTCCGGTGAGAAAGTTGGTGTCGTTGGTAGAACAGGTGCCGGTAAATCAACTATTATCACAAGTTTTTTCAGATTCATTGAGCCTGAGCAAGGTACAATTATTATCGATGGTGTTGATATCAGCAAAATCGGATTGAACCCACTAAGGAAAGGTTTGGCAATTATTCCCCAAGAGGCTACACTATTTACGGGTACGCTTCGATCTAATTTAGATATGTTTGATGAGAGCAAGGATATTGATATCTATGAATCATTAAGACGTGTTGGTTTACTTTCAAGAGAAGAGTTTGACAGTTTGAAAACGCTAATTGAGAGTGGACAACCACTAGAATCATTACACCCACAGAATGAAAATAGTGAAGAAAACTTTAATAAATTTACCGATTTAGATGCTGAGGTTGCTGAAAACGGTAATAATTTGTCACAAGGTGAAAGACAACTTGTTTGTCTAGCTAGATCACTATTAAAACATCCAAAGATTTTATTATTGGATGAGGCGACTGCATCAATTGATTATGAGACAGATGCAAAGATTCAGACAACAATTAGAGAGGAATTTTCTAAAAGTACGATCCTAACAATTGCTCATCGTTTGAAAACAATTATTGATTATGATAAGATTTTAGTCCTGGATCAAGGTAATGTTAAAGAGTATGCACATCCGTACACTTTAATTAAAAACGCCTCATCACAATTCAGGGCAATGTGCCAAGATACTGGTGAATTTGATGATCTCCTTCGTCTAGCGAAAGAAGCATACGACTCGAAACCTTAACTCAAGATCTAGACGCTATAACGTACCAATATCTCAATATGTCTCCATTTCCTAACATTTCATACTTTATAAATTTTTACACACATTTAAATCGAAAAGCATGCATTAGTAGCGTGGAGCGGCGCGTCGATATTTTGTATTTACAATTTTCCGAATGAGGAAATCTTGATATTGTAAAAATTAATTTCTCGTGTTTTAGATCGTCTATAATTATTATGCAGAGATTTGGAAAAGTAGTATACATGTCACATCCAAAAATATTATTCTTTCTGTTTCAAAGTAAGCCCTGTCTGACTGGCTTGTTATATTTCCTTTTTATTGTCAATTTTGAAAAAACATTTGTTGAGCACCAGTCACTATTCAATAAAGCTAGATGTCCGATCCATTAAGACATAATCCGTTTAGCGTATTACAGTCTCCGGTAAAAAAGCCGGATGAAGCTTTTACTCCTACATCGTCACCAAAAAGATCACCATCAAAGGCGGCAATGAAGTATTCCCCTGCGGTGTCATTTAGAAGAGATTCAAACAATTTTATTAATAGCTCAATTGGCCGTAACTTCATCCAAAAAGCGGACGATTCTCCAATGAGAGCGTCTCACACTGCCAGAAAGTTATTTACAGAGCAGGAATCACCGAAAAGAAAAGGTGCATTGACTACCATTATTGATCCTTTCAACACTCCTGAGGACGACGAAAATGATATCATTAGTCACTATTCAATTTTTAACAACAATAATAAGCCAGATGAACTGAGAAGATCTGTCAACTCAAATAGAACAAATTTAGAAACACCAAGACCTATTTTTTCAACCTCTTCATTTGTAGCAGCAGGTGGTGATACAAACTCATTACAGGACTCCTTAGGTGAAATTCCAATGTTGACTCCAACTTCGACAAATAGGTATACTATACCGATTCAACAGGAACCAAATACAAGAATATCATCATCCGGATCTGATTCAACTGCACATTCCAAAGCATCAGCCAATCATTATAAGAGTAAGAGTGTAGCATCGTCATACTTGTCGTCAGATCAATCAACAATTGACGTTCCAATGGATGAGGACTTTGAGTATCCAAGTAGAGAGCAAGGATTTACAGAATCTAAAAATTCTGACTATTTTGACAAAAATTTGATGGATAAAGCACCAATGATTCAACCTCGTAGAAATAACTATCATAACAAACAAACTGTTTTCAGATCAAGAACGGGTAATCTTGTATTAGACACCCCAGTTCCCGGCTTATTACACGATTTATTACCATTGAAAAATAGTGATGAATTTGACTATATGAAGTATTCAGCCGTTACATCCGATCCTGATGATTTTGTTGAAGACGGTTTCACATTAAGACCAATTGAATTGGAAAGAGAAACAGAAATCGTAATTTGTATCACAATGTATAATGAAGATGAAGTTGCACTAACCAGAACTCTGCATTCCGTTTTTCAAAATATAACATACCTAACAAAAAGAAAAAGGAGTGCAACATGGGGTGAAAATTCATGGAAAAAAGTGGTTGTTTGCATTGTCTCTGATGGTAGAAACAAAGTTAGCCCTGGTATCTTGGAAGTCTTAGGCACTATGGGTGTATATCAAGAGGGAATTGCTAAATCTTTTGTGAACCAAAAAGAAGTGAAAGCACATTTGTTTGAATATACCGCACAGGTATCTGTTAATGAAGATTTGAAAATTGTAGGTGATAAAGAGTCAGTTCCAGTTCAAATTGTCTTTTGCCTGAAGGAAAAGAACGCCAAAAAGATTAATTCACACAGATGGTTATTCAATGCAATTTGTCCAGTTTTAAATCCAAACGTTTGCGTTTTGTTAGATGTCGGTACCAGGCCAAACGAAAGCGCAGTCTACAATTTATGGAAAGCTTTCGATTTGGATTCCAATGTTGCCGGTGCTGCTGGTCAAATTGTTGCAATGAAAGGCAAATACTGGTCAAAATTAATCAACCCACTGGTTGCATCACAAAATTTTGAATATAAAATGTCAAATATTTTAGATAAGCCATGTGAATCTGCATTTGGATACATCAGTGTTCTACCTGGTGCATTGTCAGCATATAGATACGCTGCTCTAAAGAATCATCCAGACGGAACTGGCCCATTACATGCATATTTCCAAGGTGAAAACCATGACAGTGCAGATATGGCGAATATTTTCTCAGCTAACATGTATCTAGCAGAAGATAGGATTTTAGCATGGGAATTGGTTGCTAAGAAAGGAGCACAATGGGTTTTGAAGTACTGTAAGGATGCTACAGGTGAGACCGATGTTCCTGAAACATTATCTGAATTTGTTCTTCAAAGAAGACGTTGGTTAAATGGTGCATTTTTTGCAGCATTGTATTCATTAAAGCAATCGTCACAAATTTTACAGACTGATCATTCAGCATTAAGAAAACTTTTCTTTTACACTGAATTTTGCTACCAGGGTTTGACACTACTCTTTAGCTTTTTCTCCATTTCAAATTTCTACATTACATTCTATTATTTGGCTGGTTCACTAATTACAATTGCAGGTACGGGTGGTAAGGTCTTTTTCGAAATTATGAATTACATATGCATCTGTACACTATTAGCAATGTTGGTTATATCAATGGGTAACAAGCCAACTGGTGCACCAATGTTATTTTGGATTTGCGTAATATTATTAACCGTTTGCGGATTGTATGCTATTATTTCCGGTTTTTATTTCCTTGGTTTAATGATTACAAGTCATAGTGCAGGTGATGCAGGTGGATTAAGTTTTGCATCAATATGTGTTTCACTTGCATCAACTTATGGATTGTATGTTTTAATGTCATTTTTGTATCTAGATCCATGGCATATTTTCTCATCATCATTTCAATATTTCCTGATGTTGCCAGCTTATACATGTTTGTTGCAAATTTTCGCATTTTGTAATACACATGACGTTTCATGGGGTACAAAGGGTGATACCGAAGTTGCCAAACCTTTAGGCTCAGCAATTATTGAAACTGATGAAAAGGGTCAACAGTACATAAAAACTGGTGTTCTAGAACAGCAGGATATTGATTCAATGTATAGCGAAGTTGTGTTGAAATTGAAAGAAAGGAGAAAAAAGCCAGTTAATATGAGAAATGAGAATAGTAAAAGTGGTGGCAAGAAGAAAAATGAGGTTAGCAAAGAAGATTATTATCGAGATGTTAGATCAAGAGTGGTTTTATTCTGGGTTATTG
This sequence comes from Pichia nanzhaoensis, assembly GCA_030573035.1. Lineage (NCBI taxonomy): Eukaryota > Fungi > Ascomycota > Pichiomycetes > Pichiales > Pichiaceae > Pichia > Pichia nanzhaoensis. The sequence continues at coordinate 82,210 of JAJMCN010000013.1, forward strand.
CCAACGTGATTTTGGTTATGACAATTACACAAATTTGGAAACCAGATTCAATCAAGTCAAATAAATATCTTGCTTTCATTTTATGGTCTGTTTTTGGCTTCAGTTGTTTCAGATTCTTGGGCTCTTCTGCCTTCTTGTTTCATTTGCTTATTAGAAAAATTGTTGTTGCTAAACATAAATGGGATTTGAAAAAGAGTGATAACGTGCCCAAGATGAACAAACTTCCAAACTAATTTTGATATCCCCTCAAAGTTCGTCATGCGCAATTTTTTCAAACGCTTTCCCGCTTTATCGCAGAGATCTAAATTTCATCTTATGTAAAGATTAATTTAAATTAGCTAGTTTATGTACAGGAACAAATGTTTAGATGTTGAGAAACCACAATTAAAAGTAAATAAACTAAGTTTTATATAAAAGCAACAAAAAAAATACAGAAAAAGACAAACAGAAGTGAAATAATGATAATAGTGTAGCATTTGAAAAAAAGAATAAAAAACATTGTTTAAAGAATGAGTGAAAGGTAGTTATAAAAGCTCTTACAATTAATATTTAAGCTTTAACAAAATTAAGGAACTGAACTTTTCATACTCATAACGTGCTCGTTCAATCTTGTTAAATCATCATCGTCAAGTAGGCCATTACTTTTAACTAATGATGCCAGTGAGCTGTAATGTGTATTTGCAGCATGACTATCTTCAATTCCTGATTTTGAAAATTTGTCTGGTGATGCTGCACTTGAAAATGCAGATGATATTGTTCCATTTGGTGATTTCTTAAATGCTTTCGAAAAGTCACTCATTTTGTTCTTGAGTGCAATTGATTCTGGAGATAGTGCATTATTATTACAGATGTTATTATCAACACTTGAGACTGATGCATGCTCGTTACCTAGGGAAAACAAAGAGTTGACGTCAATATCTGTATCCTTTGCAGAACTTGGATTAGATGATAAAGGATCAATTTCGGGCACGATTGAGCTCAAAATCTTCATTAAATTTCCTTCTGACGGAATTGTTGGTAGCAAATTCGTATCCGGTTTGAAGCCGCAAGATTTGAAATTCACATTTTTAGAACCAGCTAAAATCATGCTAATATCTGATTCTGCCTCCGATTCAACGTCTGAACTCAAGATTCTAGATACAATATCATCATCATTGGTGACAAATTCTACTGGCGTGTCTTTCAACAATGTAGATGGAGCTGCCCATGACTGGTTACTACCTGAAAATCTTCTATATGACGTCTTACTAGACCGAATTTTAGACTCGGCAGATAACGATCTACTTCTATTACAAGTAGATCTTATTGGCTGGATTGAGTAGTCTATTATTCTTTTTCTTGATGAAGATGTTGAATCATTAAATGCACTACCATTACTACCAACATTAGCATTGTTATTAAATGGATAATTGATGGAATTTGAACTGCTGTTCTGGAATGGGCTTGTCGCAGATGGAAATAGTGAGGGTGCACTATCATTTGAAGAGCATGAAAATCTTCTTGAAGATGAAATACTGGAAGATTCTCTTGAACCGACTGAAATATTTGATGATATATTGCTTGAAGTAGAAGCAGTTGATTTTCTTCTCTTGGTGGAAAAATGGTCATTCAGATAACATGAATCACGAGGTAAATCAAAAGCATTTAAATCAAAATTCAAATTCGAAGGAGTTTGTGCAACAGGATTTGAAATTGACATTCTTGATGATGGTCTATGCGAAATTTTCTTATCAAATAAAGAAGTTGTATTTGATTTTTCCATGTTAATAGAAGAAAACAATTTGAGTGCATCGTCTTGAATTGTGGCAACATCGGAGAATGTAAACAGGACATTATCTTTGATATAAGTGACAAAAGTTTTGATTAAAGGATCAACATCTTTATAATTAATTAAAATTTGATATAATTGAATTAATTTATAGATTTTTTGACATGTTGTTTTGTCTTTTGTATTTTGCAAGCTTGTAATTGAAACCAGAGTAATCAAATGGAAATTAAAACTATGTAAGCATAGACTTTCAGTAGCTTCAATTGAAATTTCATGGGCTTTATAGTTTGATTTTGGATTATTAAAAGTTATATCGTAAACCAAACTAATAAAATCAATAAAATACGACGAGTCAATTGAACTATTCATATTGATTAAAACTTTAAAGTAAAGATAATATGATTTTAGTTTATTGAAAACAACAGAATTATCTTCATTATATAAGTTTTCAACTGATTTTTTCCAATTTGATAAACTAGAATTAATTTTTTTCAAAACTTCTTTGTTATCTTTATTAACGAGCTCCATGATGTTCCAAGGAATTAACTTCAACAAATTAACTAGACATAAAGTAATTTTGATATCATTATTAACCAAAACAATTGATTCCAAACTTGGAGGGTAAATATTTATTTTTTTACTTTCATGATCATCCATCATTGTATCATCCTCATCAAATAAAGCATCCATAAAGTTGACATTTTCGCCTCGAGTATCAAAAGAAAAATCATCGACTTTCAAGGAAACATTAAAGTAAATCTCAGATAATTTCATCAAAATTCTGAAATTCCAATAAAGTTTCAATCTTTGGAGTTCAATCAACTGTTTTCTAGGGAATTTATTAGTTAATAATAAATCGTTTGATTTATCTATATTCAAAACTTTAATTAAATATTTATTCAAATTGATAATATCCATTAAAAAAGTTTTATGGCAGTGCATGTTATCCGTATAGTTTGGTAAATTATAATTTTCGAATTTGATCAGATAATAAAAAACTAGTAATGAAATTTCCAATTTATCCAAATTTGGACTTAAACAAAAATTAATATTCTCAAACATCAATATTAAGTGTTTAACATTAATTAACTTGATTGATTCATCCAACTGATTTGATGCAGTCCTGTCAGGAATGAAAGCACTCGACTTGTTGTTTTCAGTATTTTTTGGTTGACAAAGAGTAAATTTTAAAATCAAAATTAGCTTTACCAGAGTATTTTGGTCTTTTGAATTGAATTCATAATATCTTTTCTTTATTTCACCGTTATCCGAGTAAGTTGAATTTTTTATAGTATAAGTGTTAACAAATGTTAAATAGTCATTGTAAAATAACTCAAAATCTAAGATTGGTATAAGCTTGTTATAATCATTGAAAAAGACCCATATTAGATGATCTAAATTTTTATTTGAACTTGAAGATCCTGCAGTCAAGCTTGGACTGTTTGTGCTGTTAGAATTGAATAAAGGAAAGATTAACTTATACAGGACTAAATTCAAGTATCTGTTTAAATTCATGTGGTAATTTTTCAGTATTTTGTAAGAGTTTGGATCCAAATCATCATGTGACGAGGAATTTGAAGAAGCAGTTGAGGATGAAACTGAAGATGAATCAACGTTGGAAACCGAAGGAAACAAATTACACTTGTAACCCTTGAATGGATTGGCCTTCAAAGATGTGAATATTGTTTCAAATGGAGATTTCAGATTTTGACCTAATACCAGTAAACCGGAATTGTTGGTCTTAAAAGGCTTCAAAACAGCTTTTTTATTATTTGGAAATTTGATTGCTTCAAATTCCATAGTCGTTTCCTTGTCAGCCCCAACGCTCTCAGTAGTGTTTTGAGACGATTCTAAAACTGATATTTTTTGTTTCAAGCTGTTAATTTCTATCAGTAATTGGTTTCTATTCAATTCAACATCCAATAATTTTTTTTCCAAGTTTTTAGTGTAGCCTTTAGGAAAAGAGTTTCTTGTTAATTTGTCCGAGACTATACATGGAAAACCATCTTTTTCACAGTTGGTGCACTTGGGATTATTATCTGACTTTCCGCTACATTTGATTTTTCTTGCCCTACATCTATCACATGCCTGAGATATCCTTGTTCTTCCATTAGCTGGGTTTTTAATCATATTCCAGTTGGAAGATAATTCGCAAGGGTCAAGATCTTCAGGGTTTTCATTTGTGGCTGAAGTGGTTCCATTTGAACACAAATCAGTTTGAGACTCCTCGCTTTTCATTTTGAGCATTAATAAATAGGCTATGAATGCAGTTTGTTTTTTTTTTTCAAATAAAAATTGTCAAAACCAACAAAGTGTTTTTTTTTCAAAGTAATAGGGACTAAAGGGGTGCAAGGCTCGCAAAGGTTTGTAAATAGATGGATTACTACTTCCAAAAGAGTGCAGCAGTAAGAGTTCAGTACAAGACCAGAAAGAAAAAAGCGTGGAGAAAAGAAGGCAAATAGGTCAGGAGGCAATTGGACAACGCCATAAGGCTCATCCAGCAGAAACGCTTGAAAACAAAACCAAACGCAAAAAAATCTGGGGAAACCAAATAGGAAAGCGTCACAGCTTTTTTTTCGTCGGATCCCACCATTTTTCGCCCGCACTGCTGCAATTGAAAAAACGCGGGGAAATATGTTGGTGCGGGACAGGCTAATGCAGAAATGAAAATAACCCGTGACGTCACCGGCTGGGCGTTTACGTTCTGTGCAGCATCGCAGCGGTTGTGATTGTTGGAATAACTGGCATTTATTTAATTTACATGGAAAGAAAAAGAAAAACAACAATATACGAGAAAAATAAGGCACTTGTGCAAAACAAAAATTTTCATCAGTTGGAAATCCATAACAGATGTTCTTTCATTTCCTGTTTGCAGAATGAGTCTCTCTCCCGTGACTGCCCTCTACCAAATCTTTTTGTAACATAATCACACTCTATTTCTGAGTAACAGATGTAATCGTTCATAACCCTCCAGATACTTGTTTCAAGTGCATTGTCAAAGTATGAGGTTTCGGAAAGTAATCTAACCCTATCACCGTTATTTTTGAGCACAATATTATCCTGAATTAGCTCGATTGGTTTTAATGGTGGATTATTAATGTTTAAAAATACCAGATTTCTCCTTTCACTTGACTCTTTCAACCACTTTTGATAATTAGACCAACTAACCTCGTAATCTTCCTTATTGGAAAACTTATCCATATATGCATTATATGAAAATGAATCAACAATTGGATCATATAATAACACTGCCACTCCTTTGAATTCATTATCATACCAAAATCCACTAGTATCAACATCTGTGTTGATGGAATAAAATGGATTGCCTAAAACATATGATGCTGCGACTAAAGTTTCTTTACTACCATGTGGACTAGCGTTTTGACCTGTCAATAAAGCATAGTAAACATTCTCACCATTCAAGTTGTAATACAATGATAACAACAAAGTATTAAAATGTGTATTTTTGTTTATCAAAAGTTCCGATGCATCACTTTGTTTATACGGCAACGTATTTTTCAAATCATGAAAATTAACCTTTTCCTTCAAGTCTTTGCCACTTAATTCTTTGAAAGTTTTCTGTAAATTTTTATTTAATGGTAGTCCAAATTCTTTGACTTTGGTTGTACCTACTTTAACACCTGAAACCTCATAAAATGCAGGTAGAGTGGTTCTAATTCCATAATCACACCAGGAAAAAAATCCGTGATCTTTGAAAAGTCTTTTTTCAAATAGAGAGCTTTCAATTGGCTTTAACATAACATTTTCAGGTGTTAAGTACAAAACATTTTCAAACTTTGATAACAAAATGGCTAATTCTCTTTTGATCGATTCAAAATTTCCCCAAAGATACCTATTGATTTCTTCATTTTCAGCTCCATCGATGTTGGCATTGTCTAAAATATCTTTCATAATAACACATCTTGCATTCAATTGTGGTAGATGTTTATCACAAATTTCCCGATCTTTTATATAATCATCCTTGGTTGGTAGCATAACTTCAATTGGAAGATTACCCCCTGCCTTTCTAAAAAGTCTAGTTGAAATTAGTGCTAACCAAGTTTTATCATATTTTGCACCACCTAGAATAACTGCACCGTTGTTTATAAAAGCTAGATGAGCATCGTAGTTATGAGAAGTCAAGAATGATACAACTTTTGAGTGTTTACTCTTTACTTCAGCAATCCATTTTTTGGGAATCGTGGCAAGGGATGACAAATACGATAACGAAACCAAATCAGTCTCAAGTTCAACGGTATTAAACTTTATTTGACTTGATTCATCATTTAGGATTTTGGAATCAGGCTCAAATTTTTGAAAATCATTAATGTAATTTTTAATTATCTTGGCATTATATATATCAATATCTGGAATCTCGTCAAGAGAACTGAATTTATTTGATGCAGAATTCAAATTACTTTTAAATTCAGGATATAAATTAGTTCTTTGCTTTTTAGGTTTGGCTGGTGTATTTAAACTGGCAAAAGTATAAATTAATAAAAGTGTGATAAAGAAGGAAATTATAAGAAATGGAAGTTTCCTTTTCGCTAGTCGTGCCAACAATGTTAGAGAGAATGAATTCTGTGTTGCTGGGGCCATTATAATCTATGTATAAATGAGATAATTAAATTCACGCTGCAAAAATTTTATAAAGTAAAACAGAAAATGAAAAGCTCAACGAGTGTGTAAATAACTGCTTGAATGAACAAAAATGAATGAAGGAATTGATGTACGTGTGTGGTAAAAAATAAAATATTGTGAGAATATAAAGTTAAAAACAAAAAAAGTTGTTTTTGACCGGATCTTGAATTGGGTAAGATCTATGCAGGATATCGGAAATGCAAAGTATAAAAGCTGCAAGACAAATACAGCTATAGTCTAAAAATAAGAATACAATAGCTCACGATAGCTTGATTGTAATGCCTACGAAACCCGGAATCACCAACAAAATTTTGGGATCTGTGAAAAGCAACGTGCAAGGCTAGGACGAAAACGAACGAAAACTGAACGAGAACGGAACTGTTAGAGCAATAATAGGAGCAATGCTGTATGAAAACAGTGTGCGTGAAGATTTGATTCAGCCACATCTAAACAACAGTCATAGCACGACGCGTTGCGTTGTGGCACTCTTCATACGACGTGTCAGACGTTTTGCGACAAAGATAAGGATGTGGTATGACAGTTTTTGGTGTCGTTTTGATATGCGCAAGACAACTGCCATTTTAAAATCGTGCCAATATCATTCTGGAAAGGGGAGCTGGGGCGCTATTGAAATTTGTTTATTGAAGCACTGCATAAATGCAATAATTGACTATTTTGGTGGCGATAAGACTTTTTTTTTGATAAGAGTTTATTCCGTTCTTCTTATTTACTTTAAATCTTTATAACTTTATTTTTGTCTATCTTTTCATACTCTAACCAATAATATGTGGAATTATCTGTTTGGCGGAACAAAGCAGAAGAAAGAACTGCCAAAAAAGGCAATTGTAGATTTGAGAGAACACATAACAACTTTGAACAAAAAAACCAACTACCTGGAATCTCAAATACAGGAACAAGCCTCAATAGCCAGAAAAAATGTTACAACAAACAAAGCTTTAGCAAAACAAGCTTTGAAGAAAAAGAAAAAGCTAGAAGCCGATTTGATAAAAATAGAAAATCAAATTGAATCTCTAGAAATCCAGTTGGGTGCAATTGAATCCGCCAACTTGAACTTAGAAACAATGAAAGCAATGAAACAAGGTGCTAAAGCAATTAAACAAATGCATAGTGATTTCGATATTGATAAAGTAGATGAAACAATGGATGACATAAGAGAGCAAGTCGAAGCAAGTGAAGAGATTTCGGAAGCAATCAGTAGACCTTTAGGCAACGATTACGTCGATGAGGATGAATTGGATGAAGAATTGGCCGCTTTACAACAAGAAGAAGTAGAATCAAAGTTAGTAGATACTCATAGAATAAAGCAAGACGAACAGCAGCAGCAACAACAACCACAACAGAATAGGGCTGATCCTAGTATGATAAATAATTTACCTTCAGCTCCAACAAAGAAGCTACAACACAAACAACTGTCGGTTGAGGAAGAGGATGATGATGAGCGTGCATTAAGAGAGCTTCAGGCTGAAATGGGTATGTGATTTCCCACTTTTTTTTCCTTTCAAGTAAATTTCTGTTTTCAAATATATTTTTTTCCCGTCCATAGGTTTATCTTATGCTATGTTATACTGCAGTTATAATCTATTTTAATTCTTGTTTGAAACGATAACGATAACGATAACGACATCAAAGAACGGTAATACTATATTATGCAAAATCTGTTAGTCTTTTTAACTTTTATACATACACTTTATCCACTAATATACATATCTTCTAAAATCTCCTTATCAGTTGCACCAATTGTCCTGTCCCTACAGAATAAAAGCAACTTCCCAAGTTCTTTGACAACCACATAATCAGCCTTGGCAAACTTCTCGCCCACCATCTCTAATAATCCCAAAATGTTGCCAATGCCCTCAATTTCATTTAATACATTCACCCATCTCATTAAATCTCCATAAAATTCTGCACCAGAGGAATTACTAAACCATGTATGCAATAAAATACCTTCACTTTTTAACGTGAATTGATTACGTATATTCTTCAAATACAGGTATCCATTTTTATTATCTTCATGCTGAAAAGTTTCTTTGACATCCTTGAACTTGTCCTTTACAAACAAGTAACTCCAAATTACTAATAAAATATATCCAATCATATAACTTCTGAAAAACAAATCCGCATCAGGTAGGTAATCATATTGATACTCGTACGGTAAGTCTTGTGGCGACAAAAACATTTCAAATAATAGCAGATAACATTGAACAATAGATATCTCACAGTGCCTAGTCTTGGACCATTCAACAATCCTGTTTCTAATACTGTTTCTTTCCAGCGTTGATGATGGCTTCACATTCATTCTCCACGGTGCCCCGCTAACAATAAAGATATCATAATGTGAAATTGACATGTAAATATGAGCCAAATGGTAAGCAACACATTTACATCGTGTGTCAGATGTAGAAAACTGTGATAAAGTTCCCAAAGAGTTCAAGTTATCGATTGCCGTCTTTGATGAACAACATGAATGACCTACATCATTCCTCCAAACGGCAAATGCGGCAGTTAATAGTTCTCTCCAATTTTGTGAAATAGTATTCGTGAATTTATCTAGGCCAAAAAACAGCTGTAAATCTCTCTGTTGAATTTGGAAAAGTATTGCACATAACCCAGCAAGCAAAATTTTCTTTCCAAAAGAATTAGTCTCCGCTGGTTGACCATTCATTATATTCTTTAAAACAATTAGAAATGGTTTTGGTCTTTCAGATATTTTGAAATTCTTATTGAATTGACTAAAATCTGATTCCCAAACCAAATCCTTAACAGGCATGGTCATTTGAATTTGATGTGCATAAATGAACATTTGATGTCCTAAGCAAATGGCATCAATTGCATCCATATAAAAACACATAAATGTTGCTCTTTTCATCGATTCAATTTCGATCCATTTGTACCAATTGTCAGTTTCTTCATTAGATACCTTTGTTGCTGCCCCACCCAAAGTTGGCGATCTTCTCAATAACTGTATAGTTGTGCCATGATGCAAATGCGCTCTTTCATGAAGTCTACGAGTGGAACAATTTTTTTCATAAAATTCTAGCATTAGCAAACTTTGAATAATCCAAACTTCTGCTGGTGGTTGAAAAAATGGCGATGCAAATAATAGCCATCGTAGTGGTTCACTAATTGTATCAGCCAAAGATTTTGGTTGATCTAATTTTTTATCAGCGGGACATGTTCTATTGTCTACACACATAAACAGCTTTGCTCCTACAATAATCATTGATAGTAGTAATAATATTGGTGCATCGATTGAATTAAATGTGGGGCTGTGCAGCATTGGGAATCTTGGATGAAAAAAGTTCCAATAAGTTTTTAATGCTTTTTGAAGTTTCAATCCGGTGAAATCAACATGGCCTTTCAAACTAGGTATTAAGGTTTCCATTTCTCTCATTTGTTCTGTCGTCAAGGTGTAACGTGAACTTTCACTAAAATTAGGTGCAGCTAATTCGTTTGCCTGATGGCCTTGAGAGCGTTGGAATGATCGTAAATTTTTTTCAGATAACATTTTTTTGTTTCCTTTCTGCATGTTACCAACATGATCTGATGTAGAGCTATACTGGCCAGTAGTCGGGGTTGATGGGGAAAAGTCATCTTGAACTATAAAAAAATTGTGAGTGTTGTTATTCATATGAAAGTCATTCAAATCTGATAAAAAGTTGTCATTAATAGTATTATTATTATTGTTGTCATTAGTGTAATTATTATTACTTATAATATCATTGACTTCGTTAGATGATGCAATAGTGGTATTCATATTTGATTCATCAAAATGATTTTCAGAGTTACGTTGAAAAGTATCTGATCCTGGAAAAAGGTTTGTATCTGTAAACAACCAGTTGAATAAATTTGGACCTGTGATATTATTTGTATCAAAATTGTTTATGGAATTTTGCTTTGAAGGGGCCATATTATCAACAGTGTTTCCTAATATGTTTCCTTCTTGGCAGTGCAAACCTACATTTCCAATATTATCAATCAAGGTATCACTATTGGAATGTTGTTGAACTATGTCTTTAACGGAAACTAAATTATCACTCGCCTTTATATGCACGCCCTCGGACTCTGAGTTTACTAAATCTGATGTTGAAGTTGAGTTCGTTATATCTTTGTTAATTGATAAATTCCTCGAAAAATCAAATTTATTGTTCAAATCGTTCTTCAAATTCCTTAAAACAACAGTATTTGAAGATAATAATGGTTTCTCTGTTGTATTTCTTTTTTGAATTTTAAACTCGTGTCTTTTAAGATGTCGCACTAATAAATCATGTCTAACAAAAGTTTTATCACAGTCGTTATATGTGCATCTGAAAATTTTTTTAGGGTTATGGTTTAATTTATGACGAGATAGATGTTCAGATCTTTGGAAACTTTTATTGCATCCTGGAAATTGACAGAAAAACGGGGGGCCACTTGAAGTTCTCTTACGGCCTCTAGTTTTTGGCTTCAAATTTGTTTTATCATTTGCAGTTTCACTACTCGTAGAGAATGGTATTGCAGTCCGTTCAAGAATATTTTGGTTTGAACTGAAAGATGCGTCACGTCGATCAAATACTGATTTTGAGCTAGGATATGAATTTCGGCTGGAATTTGACTCAGAATCTAAGTTCGAATCTCGGTTTGTCAACTTAGAAAATTTTGTAGAATTAGACATTAATTTTCTTCAAACGAAGTCCGTGACAAACTTAAAATATTTAGATATAAATGAAGGCTAAGGGCAAGGAAATAGATGAAATTTGAGTGGAACGGTACAGAAAGCCAATTCATAAACATGAATATCCCGCGCACCCCAGAAAGGTGGGATGACATTCCAGATTGATTTGCGCGTCAGGAGATTTGTTGTTATCTGATTTTTGTTCTATTCATTTCCCCATAGCGGAAAGATGATTGGGAAATCATAGCTATAGTTAGAGGCAACTGTCTATTGTTTAGAACAGGATGGATCAAAGGGAAATAGTTGGTGAATACAAGAAGCAAGGAAACTTTGACACGAAGCGTCGAGAGTTCTTGGAGATATTTAGCAACGATGAGTCGAAACAGCAAGAATTGCAGAATTTGATCAATAAGCTAGTGAAGTATAAAATTGACAAAGATCCATATCTACTAAGCAAGAACAAAGGCAAGGTGTCGGCATTGATACAGACTGAGCTTGTGAAAAGACATGTTGAAAAGGACAAGCTTGTCAATGCCAAGGCAAAACCAACCTCCACTTTCAATTCAGGTGTGCCGCAGGATGCAAACTCAAACTCCACCGCCCAGAATGTCGAGACAGAGCTTCTAGACCAGATCAATGAGCTCTTGGACAGCTTTGCCAGTGGCATCACCAGCAGTTCTGGCGTCCGAACGGAGTTGTTCTCCCAGCTCTCGCATTCCAAAGACTGAGTTTGGCACGTGACATCTCATGACCACCACGGTACTTTCAAGCAGCATGTTTTCGTGCCAAGTCTTTTCTACTGTGAGGGTTATTGTAGCAGTGCAGTGGTGAAATGTCTGTTGTCACTTTCAGCTTTTCAGGGTTCTCTCGGGAGAAGATGGCAATAATAATAAGTTTTTCACTTGTGTCTCGTGGTGTGTTCTCAATATTTGACACATTTATTAGCGTCTTTGGTTGATTGATTGGCTCTTAGCTTGAAGTTGTACCTACATCTGTTGCTCTATATAACCTAAATGGTACTTTTTTTTCCTATACAAAGTTTTGGCTGTATAGTTCTATAGTATTCTTATATTTCTTCATAAAGAGACTTTCAAAAGAATGCTTTCGCAATCGACATCATCAGCTAGTGATACTAAGCAATCTAAGCAGGCTACAAATGAAAACTGCTTCGTCGATGATGAAACTTTTAATCAATTCCTTGAGTGTTGCTTTGATCCTTCCCATTTAGTTTCCTCTCAACCACCGAATGTGAATAGTGTCAACTCAAATATCGATAATATCAATCAACAGCCCAAGAATACTCACATACATAATCATACTCATAATTATACTCAGAAAGAAAAATACAATTTTAATGTTAATAACATGATGAGTGATATAATAAATGCGGATGGTAGAGGAATTAACATGAATAGTATGAACTTCACTGACTTTAATAATTCAAAATCGTTAGATTTTCTGTCTACAAATATATTGAATTGTTGTAGTCCAATCGAGCTTAATCCTTGCTGTGCAAATGAATGTCATGAAAGTTCAAACTCGAGCTCAAACTTAAATAACTCCACTGAGACGATTTCAGAAAAGGATTTATCTGAAATGGTCCTACTGAATAATTTTTTTTCCTCGTGTTGTAATGATGCAACTTCAAATCAGGATTCACCAGAAAATTCCTTCTCTAAATATCCACTTGTAAGTCCACCAATTACCTCCATTGTTGATCAAAATTTGAACAAAAATGCCAATTTAGCAAATTCTTCAAATAATCTAAGTAGTATACGAGATTCTTTGAAGCCACAAGATAAATCTCATCCTGATCACCATCATCATTTATTGCATTTGCATCACCACAATTCGAATGACTCCTCACAATCTCATATACATGATATTATTTTGCATCATCATAACTCGCACAAATGTTCACATAATAATCAGGTTAATAGTGATAACGATAACCATCATCATCACTTCCATTTTACAGACGAAGTCAATGGCAAAGTAATCAAACATGATTTTATTTTACCCGAGTGCAATGTAATAGATAAGTCTGTTTCAGAAAACTCTACAGTTAATAAAGAAACTTCAAATCAAAATACCGACTCATGTTCAAACTTTTTGACATCTTCAATTTGTAATCAAGATGCTTTATACAATTTCTCATCCCATAACCATAGTCATAATCATTCTCACTTCAACTACAATAATTTAAAGCTTCCTTCCCAACGAAAATGTCATTCGAAAAATGGAGTTTGTTCTGCAAATTATAATCATATTTATAAACCACAATTTAAAGATCATCATTTGTTACACAGTCATCTTAAAGCGAAAGATTTAGCACATGATCAACATCTCTACTCACCACACATGGGCCATATATCTCAAGTTGCAAAAATTAAAACCGAAGAATATTCTGATGCTTCCGATACAGACTCACCCTATGAGAAAGATTTACTAACATGCAAGTGGCATCAGTGTAATCAAGTTGTTAATCCAGAAGATTTAGATAAACATTTGTTTGAAAATCATCTACAATACCTACCATTATCCCCTGATATAAGTGATCTCAATAAACAACCAAGTACAAAGTTGCACTGTGAATGGGACGTTTGTGACTTCTCTACTTCTGATGTTGACAAATTTCTAGAGCATGTCCCTGTGCATACTGATAACGTGAAAAAGTTAACATCAAGCGACGATGATGAAGATGACGATGGTACTCATGTTTGTAAATGGGTTGATCCAGAAACAGGTGTTGAATGTGGACAAATATTTAGTTTAACTGAAAATTTAACAAATCATTTAATTAAGGATCATGTTAAATCAGGAAAGTCAAGCTATATGTGTCATTGGAAAGATTGTTGTCGTGATGGCAAACCGTTTACTCAGAAACAAAAAATTATTCGACATTTAAATACCCATACAAAACACAAACCTTTCGAATGCCAAGTGTGTCATAAAAAGTTTTCTCTTGATTTAATGTTAAAACAACATATGCGGATACATACAGGCGAAAAACCATACAAATGTGAATCATGTGGTAAGACGTTCAAAACATCTTCCAGTTTGACTATTCATCAGAGAATTCATAGTGGTGATAAACCAATGGTTTGTAAGATATGTGGCAAACGATTCAATGAATCTTCAAACTTAAATAAACATATGAAAATTCATTTCAGAAAATATAGATGTGAACTTTGCTTAAAAAGTTTCGATTCAGAAACAAAATTCAACAGACATTTACTAGTTTGTAAAGGAAAAAAATAGATTTCATTATACACTATACATTATTTACTAGTCACTCAAATTATCTAAACTTACTTTATATACGTTATACACTTTAGACACCTTTTATATGCATTAATGAGCCCTTTTTTTTTAAAAAAAAGAATCGACAGAACTTCCCAAATAAATCCTTAATTGGTTTTTAGTAGAGGGCAAAACCTTACATTTAACCATGGGTACACCAGCTTTCTCATATGCTTGAAACCTATGACATCCACCAAAAGCAAAGTATTTTTTGACACCGTTTTGTGATACACAAAGCACATCAATTGGAGGTAACTCTCCTGACTTTATATTCTCTAACTGGCATGTCTTTGATGCTGTGGGTTCTCCATTTAATGTATTAACCATAGTTTCTATTTTTTCGGCGTCTAGTGCTGGCATTATTGGCCTGATTATTTCGGATAAGGGGACATAATCAATTTTTCCAAAATTTCTGGTCTGCAGCGACATGATTTAATAGTTTTCTATTGGAGTATACAACCGCAGGGGCTATACCCTAGCAAAGAGAATAGTATGGCTCAATTTATACTTTGGGAACTAAACTTGTCATCTCCCGGATGCTTATCAATCGAAAAGTCTGGATTTCATCAACTACTGCGCCACTTTTCAGATGCGTTTGCACCGCCACCGGTGTAGTTGGATTTGTTTATTTACTGTTCTTTTTTTTTCGAATCGTGTCGTACACTCTGAGCCCAATCAGCTCGATTATTACTGCATATCAACAAAGGATATGGCCGATGAGTACCAAGACTTGCCTCTGGATCAGCTCCTAGGCCATAAATTGTGGAAAGCTCGTGCTTTGGGGTATAGTCAGTTAAAAACGAAAGCTGAAGAAGATGCTCTAAATGATGACGACATTATCACATTACTTAATAACCCTGAGAAACTTAAGAATATAGTTGCTGATTCCAACGTGATAGCACAGGAATCTGCTGTGGATTTTTTAAATGTATTGTTGACAAAATTGGAACCACGATGGTGTGTTGTTACAAGAGCTGCAGTTGTTCCGATAATTGTCGAAAAGGGCCTAATATCTTCAAAGAACGGTACCAAAGTTAATTCGACCGAAATTCTTTTAAAGTATGTTGAAATGGACAAACCTACTGATGTGATTGAATTAATGCTACCCTTTTTGACTGCAAAATCGCCTAAAAATATTGTTGCTACTGTAAAGGCATTAAATGAAATATACTTTGTATTTGGATGTCCGACCGTTGATCCCAAAGTCGTTCTAGAGCACATCCCTAAACTATTTGCACATTCCGATAAAAATGTTAGGGCTGAAGCAACGACATTATCTGTTACTATCAGATCTTACATTGGTGATACTTTTGATTCTTTTATTTTCCCTAAACTGAAACCAATTCAGCAAAAAGACCTAACTGCCCTATTTAATAAGATTGTATTAGGGGTAAAACCAACACGACTATTATACAGTGAAACTCAAAGGCTAGCTCATGAGGATGGTACAGCGGCTAATAATGATGATGGTGATGTTCAAATGAGTGAGGAAGTCGTGATTGAAAAAAATGTTGATAAAACTTCATTTGATCCATACGATTTCGAAGTTCCAGTAGATGTTTTAAGTAAGCTGCCAACAGACTTATCCTCACGTCTAACTGATACCAACTGGAAGGAAAGAGTTGAAGTGTTAGAGAATATTTCAGGATCTTTCAGTGTCGTAAAAATATCAAATGACGACTATTCCTACTTTATATCGTTAATGGTTGGCTGTTTAAAAGATGTCAATTTACAAGTCGTAACATTAGCTTGTGGAATATTAGTCAACCTTGCAAATGGATTAAAAAATCATTTTGCTAGATATGCATTAACTCTAGTTTCCCCATTGCTGGAAAGGACAAAGGAAAAGAAAAAATCAGTACTTGATGCCTTAACAAACGTTCTTGGCTTATGTTTCAAATATTCTTTGTCTCATGAAATTATCGAGTCTGCAGTTGAGTATATGGGACATAAAGCACCCCAAGTCAAAGTTGAAAGTATGAAGTATGTCACACAATGTCTATTACAAGATGGTTTTACACCGCATAGTAAAGAAGTTGAACAAATTATGCATCCTGCAATTCAGCTATTGCAAGACTCGCAACTGCCTGTAAGAAACACTGCATGTGAACTGATTGGTACGCTTATGAAAATCATCGGTCCTTCACACTCAAAGAAATATATGGATAAAATTGACAAACGACATATCAAAAAAGTCCAAGATGTTTGTAATGCAACAATAGTAAACGATAATACTGACGCCAGGAGTAAACCCGAATTTGTTGTTGAGAAGGTTATGATTCTCAACAGTAATACACCGGCTTCAAGACGACCAAGCCCGTCTCAGATGAATGATGACAACTTAGAAAAAAGTTTAGATAAAATGCCTAATAGTACTGCCCGCTCAAGATCTATTCCATCTAAAAGAGTGGCAACTTCTCCATTAAAAGAAAATACTAATAGTCATAAAAATACGCTCACATCCAAATCTTTGAGAGCTTCGAACATGGGATCATATGGATTATCAACACAGCAACTTCAAGAGCTTGAAATTTTGAAAGCAGAAAAACTGGAGTGGTTAGAAAACAAAAAGAATTTAACTTTAGAACTGGAGGAAGTAAAGAATAACAATAATGATCTGCTGAAAAACCTTGTTTCACTTAATAGTAAGCTTGATGATTACCATAACAAATTCACTACAATGAATATGACGTTAAAGTCCAAAGACACCCAATTGTTCAGACTAAAAAGCGATCTAGAGAGTACACAAGCGAGAAATATGCATTTAGAGCAAAGAGTCAAGATTTTAGAAGGTCAGATAGAACTAGCCAGCAATTCTAATAATAATAATAGTAATAACCACAAGAACATAGCTCAGTTTAATGGTACCATGGGTTTGAATAGCAATGATGATTCGAGTGATATTAACAGAAGAATTTCTATTCTGAGTATAGATTCGGGTACCGGAGAACCGAAGGAAGAAGCTAAAAGTTTGAATCTAAATAGCAGTTCAATTTATAACTTTGACGATGCTGATGACGGCTGGAAACGTGCTACGGCAGTTACGAACGATCTTAAAGCAAAGATTCAGAGAATGAAAGCACGTACGCGTGTGCTTGACGGTGTGAGCAATTACCGGGTGAAGGAAGAGTACTGATTGTGTAGTTAGGGTAGGTTAGCATATGTGTATAAGCTCTATAAGCTATGTATGTGTGAAAAAACGCTGGTTTTTCTCTTTCCAAAGGTTGTCGCTTGAACTCGGTTTCGCCCATCTTTTCCACGCTGCGTACATATACATCCCGGGGAAAATACTTAGATTCTTGTCTGCATTAGTTTGTACCTAGCTGATTTCCAGAGAGTAACAGGCAACATTTACAGCAACGATGTCTAGCAAGATTAAAATTTTAGTTCCAATTAAGAGGGTTGTGGACGCAGCACTCAAACCCAGAATTAACGCAGCCCACAACGGTGTTGAATCCAAGGGTATCAAATACAGTATTAATCCGTTCGATGATATTGCAGTTGAAGAAGCATGTAAGATTAAGAAGAGCCACAAGGGTTTAGTCGAGGCTATTCATGCGGTTTCCATCGGCCCAAGTAAAGCCAAAGATGTTTTAAGAACTGCACTGGCAAAGGGTGTTGATACGTCAACATTGGTTGATGTTGGTGATGAAGAAATCGAACCGCTAGTTGTTTCTAAAATTTTGAAGGCCTTAGTTGAAAGAGAGGGTTCAAATCTTGTTGTTTTGGGTAAACAGGCAATTGATGATGATTCAAATCAAGTTGGTCAAATGCTTGCAGGTTTATTGGGTTGGTCACAGGCTACAAATGCTGCTAAAATTACTATAAATGATGATGGAACTGTTGAAGTTGAAAGAGAAATCGATGGTGGTGGTGAAGTTGTCAAAGCTCCATTACCAATGGTCATTAGTACAGATTTAAGATTGAATGAACCGAAATTTGTTACTTTACCAAAAATGATGAAGGCAAAGAAGAAGCCTTTAGAAACCATCAAGCCTTCTGATGTTAATGTTGAGATACAAAATAGATTGAAGACAATCTCTCTAAAAGAACCAGCGGCTAGAAAAGCAGGTGTCATGGTCAACAACGTTGATGAGTTGATCGCCAAATTAAAGGAACTAAAGGCATTGTAGATCTAGTTCGTAAAAAAGCATTTAGAAACTCTATATAAACATATTTATTATCCGTACATATTGCATGGTAAGTATTCAAGAAAAGGCAATTTTGATAAAAGATGCATGTTTTGCAGTAACATCGTTTCTGCAATCCTTAAACATGAATTCGTGCGTTATCGGCGTACTGGCACGTCCTGTTTTTTGGAGCGGGTTAAATGATTGGCCTGTCTTCAATAACACATCAAACATATAAACGCATACACAAAGTGCTTGGATGGTGAAAATGGGTAAATCTTCCATTGTTGAAAGTTCGATTGAGTTTATCAAGCCATTTCTAAATGCTAAACTAGAGACGAAAAATGCAAATCCCCTGGTTGTTGGTATTGAAGGACCACAAGGTTCAGGCAAAACCTTCACTTCGATGCAAATTAGAGAAAAACTATTAATATTGTATCCGCAATGCAACATTGTACAATTTTCCATGGATGATTTCTATTTGACATATCCTGAACAGGAGAAAATGAATATAGCTGAATCGGATAATTCTTTACTACAAGGCAGAGGACTGCCAGGTACGCACGATTTATCATTACTTTTGAGAGTATTCAAAAGGCTGTTGGCCAATAACGATGATTCATTCCCATTATATATTCCTAAATATGGTAAATCTGCTTATGGTGGGAAAGGCGATAGGTTACCTGTCGAAAAATGGACAAAAGTGAGTAAAAAAGTTGATCTTATTATCTTTGAAGGTTGGTTTAATGGTTACAGACATGTCTCAGATGAAAAACAATTGATTAAAAAATGGCAGGATATAAAAAGTACTAATAAACCAAGATTTGGTCATATTAAGAATTCGAACATAATTGATATAAATAAACATTTGAAAGAATACGAAGCAATTTGGAGCTTGTTTAATATATTTATATGTATTAAAACATCAAATATTAATAACGTTTATAAATGGAGGCTACAGCAAGAACATGAGTTAATTAGTTTAAAGGGTACCGGTATGAGTGATTATGAAGTCAAGAAATTCATCGACAGGTACATGCCTATTTATTATCTTTATTATGATACACTTCAGATAACCGAGAAAAAAATTAAAAGCTTAGCATTGGACATTGATGTAGCAAGAATTTTATTGCATACAAGTAAATTTTGAGACTTTCAATCAAATATAAGTTTCCTGGTAAAGGTTGGTCCTCTTCTTTTATTGGTCTGTTTATTCACTTTAGAATCATGCCTTTTAGTGGGTTGATTCCGTTTTTTTGACTGGGGATTTTTGCCTCTTTTCTTTTCAGCATCCACGCTTGTACGTTTTAGTTGAGAATGCTCGATATTATCATCAATATCTATGCAGTCTTTATTGTTTGTTTTGGCAGTGGTATTTATTGAGGTGCCTGCTGCCAAATTAGATTGCATTTCAAGTATATGTCTTTCAAAAGATTTGTTCTTTTCATCTTGGATTTTCAAGAATCTATTGAACTTGGTTTCCACAGCTTTAAAATTTATATTTTCCAATGAGTGTACAGCTTCTTGGATTCCCCTCAATTGTGATGATAGATTTGCAACTTTATTCAATACATTACTAAGCTCATCGGCTATAGTTAGTTCAATGTAGTTTTTTATCTTTCTTTCCTTTTTTGCAGAATCTATTTTGAATTCAAAAAGATTACTGTTAACTGAATTTAATGAGTCCGTTAATGATTTTGAAATGGTGCTTAATTTGCTTAATAATTCTATACTGGTTGTCCGGTAATCTATGCTTTCTAGTTCCAATTTACTTGCCCAAACAACTAATTCTTGCTTGTCAAAGACATCCGTGTCAACAGCAGTAATATCATAATCACTGGACAATTCGGTAACATCACTTCTCATCTCACGACTTAACTTCTCTGTAAGGAAATGTTGTATCAAAGAGAGGAAACCTTCGTGTCTGCACTGAGCCTTTAATCATCTGAAATGATTATGTAAGAGATTAGTTTTTTGAATGAAGCTAACACAGAATCGAAGCTTATTAAACAAGCTAGGGTTACTGTTCTATTCCTCTTTGTGTTGAATCGGTTTTCATTGGCAACAGCAAACATTTCCCTTTATGTCTATTTTGAAAGACTTTGTTGGTGACCAAGTAAAAATATTGACAGCAGATGGACGGCTTTTTCTGGGAAATTTAGAGGCATTTGACCAAAATACCAACGTAGTATTGACGACGTCAGTTGAACGTGTTTTTTCTACAGATGCAAAGATCAAAGATTTGAAATTAGGTGGGATACTCATACGGGGAGATGATGTTGTTTGTGTGGGTACCGTCGATGAAAATGAAGAAAGTTCTACTGATTACACCAATATTTATGCAGATAAAATAAAGGATACTAAAAATTCGTTGAGTTAACCTAAGAGAACCTTATTATTCCTGCTCCTGGCACCTTCCCTACCATACATATGTATATAATGTGCAATAGATTTTTATTAATAATCAAAGATAATAATGAAAAACCACTATTGTTTGACTGTAGGAATGCCCATTTGTTTCATTTTTACTGCCAGTTCAAGCAAATAATCGATGGCTTCATTATAAATTTTAGCCTTCCAAACAGTCTCACCCCATACATAAATCCCATGTCTTCTAACCAAAACAGCAGTTGTAGAGGGATATTTCTCAATGGCTTCTCTTAATGAAGTTTCCAATTCTTCTTCTTTTTCAGTATTTTCTATGATTGGTATAACCAAACTGTCAGAATACCACATATTTCCCGGTTCTGTTATTTTAGGCAAAGCCTTGATTTGCTCAATTGAGGAAATTTCAAAGACCGTATCAAATAAAAGGGTACACATAACGGCATTTTGAGAATGAGTATGAATGCAAGCACCGGCATTTCTCATAGTATAGGCAGCCATAAATAAAGGCGTGCAAGCAGAGGGTTTCAAATTCAGTGGCTTTCTAATGTATTCTTTCGAGCTAAGTGACATAACGAATATATTTATAGGCAGCATTCGTTCCTTTTGGACGCCACTTGGAGCTAAGTAAATATTGTCATCATCTCTTACTGAGATACCACCACCAGTTCCTGTAACCCAGCCATTGTTGTAAAACATTCTACAAAGCTCACAGATGAGATTTGCGGGGTGTTCAGGATGGCATGAAATGACAATCGAGTCTTGATCATTTGTATATGCAGTATTGGAACTTGAGATTAAGTTGCAGTTTTGATTGTTTTCACCAGCAGTAGTTGACTCTTTTGAACCGCAAACACAAGCCATAATGGTATTTATTACAGAAAGAAGGTTTAATAGATAGTACAATAATAAAACCTTTTCCTAGACAAGAAGATCAAATAGTAACTTTTTACAGATTAATTTAGTCAACAGTAGAAATACATGTGAAAAAATGAAGAAAGAACACATAGATTTTGTCATCAATCACGTGACTTAGACTATATAACGTTTTATGTTTTAGAAATCTACAGAAAAATGAGGGCTCGGGATCAACAATTATCTATCAATAAAAAACGAATGCTTGCTTTTTGGATTTTCTTGAACTAATTTTTATCAAATACATTATGTTTTCAAAACTACTCAAAGAAAAGTTAATAAATGTTTTGTTTGATTTGACTTTGCTTGATGCGTAACTTCCATATAATTTATACCTAGCCTTATAGTATTAATTAAAATTTGAATTTGGGAAAATGGTTGTATAGTGTAGTGGTTATCACTTTCGGTTTTGATCCGGACAACCCCGGTTCGAATCCGGGTACGACCTGTTTTTTGCAGTGCAAAAACTTGTAAAGTGTTGGTATAAAGAAAAATATGGCAAAACGCACACAATAATTTTTGCGCCATCGTTTTGTTTTCATTTCTGCTGTGATCTTGTGCTCTTTGGTGAGAAAGTGAAAAATTTCAACCTCTGTCAGCTGGCAATCTGATCTGTCTGTCTTTCGAGTTCTCGGAACCCCTTTTTATTGCGATTTCTCCTTCAAACGCTGTCCAATCAGTCAACTGTGCCCTATTATCTCCTTTCCACCTTACTATTTTTCCTCCTTTTTTTATCTAATTCCTCAGACATCTTTACAATCGTCTTCCTGGTTATCCTGTAAAGTAAACGAGACAAAACACAAAAAAATTAATTAGTATGGAGTCACAAATTCAACAAGCTGTTGAAATTGCAAATAACCCCTCTAGTGATGCTCTTTTAAAGGAGCAGGCATTATCTTTCATTTCACAAATCAAGTCTTCAAATGATGGTTGGCAACCTTGTCTGAAGCTCCTACAATTAGATACCGCAAGTCCACATTCTAAGTTTTTTGCCCTTCAAGTTTTAAATGATAGACTGCCATCTTTGTCCAATGACGAAAAATTAACCCTAAAGGATTCAATTTTTTCTTATTTAAACTTATTAATTACAAATAATATAGTAGAATCTTTCTTTCTAAGAAATGCATTATCTAAAACTTTAGGTTTAATTTTTGTTTACTGTACTTTGAGTTGTTATTCAACCTTGATCAAAGATTTACTATCTTTATCTTATAGTGCTTCAAATGATTCATTCAATGAGATTGCAACTGATTATTATCTTAGGACTTTATTGGTTATTCATCAAGAAATAGGTGATCAATTAATTACAAGGGATAATCATTCTCAAGACCAAAATAACCTTTTGAAAGATGCTGTCAGGGCAAATGATATGGTTGATTTAACAAATATCTGGAAAAAAATCCTATTAAATTTTACAACTAATTCATCGGTTAATAAAAATATTGCCGATGAAATTGTCAATAACACAGTATTATGCATTGGGAATTATGTTTCATGGATTGAAATCAATCTGATTTTAGATGACCAATATATGTCCTTCCTATATCAATTTTTGAGTTCGACTGATAAATCCAAGAGAAAAATCATAACCGCAAATACTTTTAATGAAATTTTACATAAAAAAATGTCTCCTGTTAAAAAACTAGAGCTTGTAAATTTCCTAGATTTAGGTGCAATATTGACCCAGTTGAACGTCAATTCTAAAATAATGGAGTTTGATGTCGCAATGTCATTGGCTAAATTAGTTAATCAAATTGGTCTTGAGGTTATACTTTTATTAGAAAATTCATCAGAACAAGAATTATTAAATGATGATTTTAGAAACTTGGCTTCTTCCAAAATTTTAGAAATTTTCCCATTAATTTTTGAATTCTTGTCCAACGAATTTGATGATATTTCTTTGGAAGTTTTTCCATTTATTGGAAATTTCTTGTTATTTCTAAAGAAAAATATCATAAACGAAAATATAAATTTTTCAACTTTGAATAACGACGAAATATTATCAACTTTGCTAAAAAACATAATACTAAAACTGAAATTTGATGAAGATGATGATGGCGATGATAATGAAACCATTGAGCAGTTTAATGAAATTAGAAATAAGCTAAAAGTATTCATAGATTCAATTGTGTTATTAAACGAAACTTTAGCATTGGATGTTATAATCACCTGTATAAATGAATTTTTATTTACAAATATGAACACAGAAAATGGTTCCACAAACGAAATTGATTGGAGGACCATAGAATTAGGTTTATATGTTCTAACTTATTACAGTGATATGTTAAGAAATAATATTATGAACCTACCCAAAACAATGATAAACAATTCAAGACCTTACTTTGTTTTTAATGAAATGCTGTGCAAAGTTATCAATAATTCAAATGAAATTTTAATTAGTCATCCGCTTATTCAATTGCTGTTTTTTGAATTACTTTTAAAACACTACACTTTTTTCAATAACAACAACATTCAAGTCGAAGGTATCGACAAAAATGATATTTTAATGAAGGTCTTGAATATTTTCATTTCAAATTTTGGTGTTTTTAGTGTTAATGAAAACGTCAAATTTAGATCTTGGTATTTACTGTATAGATTTATCAAAATGACGAAACCAAAGATTAATGATGTTATCATCGGTGAATTAATTAAATCTTTAGTACCACTATTAACCTTCAACTTTGTTATTCTTTCCAATACGAATAAATCATCCGCTTTAAATGAAATTGATGCACTACATACTTTAGATTTATCATTAATTGAAGAATCTGGCTCATTTGAAAATCAACTATATCTTTTTGAAAGTGTTGGATTACTAATTACGTTTATTAAAGACGAAGATCTGAAAATTACAATTTTAGAAAATGTTTTACAACCATTGTTTACGAATCTTGAAAATGGAATCACTTCAGTGTCCTTACAGACTTTAAACTTAAATTTATTGGTTCAAGTTCATCATTCTCTGATTGCAATGGGAAATATCCTGAAAGGTTTTGAAAGTTTAAGACTTGACTCTTGTAACAATTTGAAATTTTTGAATATTATTGATCAAGTTTCTCAAGTTATTATGATTACGCTTGAAAATCTCATTGATTTTAATCTAATTAGAGAATCGGTTCAATTTTGTATTGTTAGACTGTACATTGTTTTAAACAATGTGAACAAAAAAGATTTACTGGAAACAATATTATCGAAATTTATTACATGTATTATGATTAATTTCGATAAATTGTCAATCACTGAAATCATCAATTTTATCAACTTTATTTCACAAATATTACATCAAAGCTCAACTAACGAAAGCTCTTACATGTTATTGAACTCTCTATTAACCCCATTTCTACGTAAGCTTTTTTTTAAAATTGAATCTGATCAGTCAACTGTTACCGATGATTTTGGAAAAAAAGAAATTTTGGATTTACAAAGATCCGTCATGTCAATGTTAATTTCAATCTCAAATGATCATGTGAGCTCTTTGTGGGTTTCAACAGAGGTAAATAAAGAAATGTTGGTTAACGTTATCAACTCAATGTTAAACTATGCATCAAATTATTCAAGAACAGATTTTTCAATAGTAAAACTAGCATTACTTGTGCTGAATGTATTATGTCAAAATCTTGGCAGCGGTATTGTTGCCGATCCACTAGACACATTTAGAAATGAGAATAATAAATTTGTTCAGGTTGACGAAATTCTTGTTAACAATTGTATTTTGTTAACTACAGAACTCGGGTTGAAAGTCCCGGTTGCGAATAAATCTTTATTGAAAGATGCACAATTTAGAAACAACGTTACATTAGAAACTTGTAGATTACTGAAAGCAATTGCACATATCGGATATGAATATCCTGATGCAAACCTATTGCAGAAGAAAAAATCAGAAATGGCAACTACGAATACCAACAATAACAACAAAGATATAGAAAAACAACCAGTGGGTTTTAATGAACTGAAGTGCCAGCAAATTTCCAATTTACTAGTTAGTAATTTAGGCTTTCCAGTTGAGCTAGCAAACGAGCTTGTGCAAACTTTAGTCAACAGTACCGATAGACAGTTCATGAAGTACCTAGTAGCACTTATAGAAAAGTTTTAGTTCTCCAAAACTATGTGGAAAAAACTTCAGCCTTAGTTCAGTAGATCTGCATATATTAAGTAGTTAGCTAACCAGTATACTATATAGATAACCAATATAATAAAAGAAATGAGCTAAACGGTGTAGTTGAAACATGGTGCTGCCGAGCAGAATAGAAAAATCAGTAAGGATTTTTAATCTCGGCAGGGGTAGCATCGCCGTCTTATCTGATTTGTTCTTATCTTATATGTACGTGCTTTTCAGGTTACTTCCCAACTTAGTTACGCCGGCCTTGATCACCATACATTACATCCAAGAGACAATATATACTTGACAAATTCTCAAAAGTCACCACGCTATTCAGAAATGCCCGTGGATAAACAAGAGGACCTGTTTTATACCGACAACGACCGAGAAGCAACTATCATTGATAGAATGGACGACAAATTTCATGAGCCTGAAAGTGATCAACCAGAATGGTCTGGCCCATTATCTGCATCGTTATCTGCCTCAAATACAGAGCTTCTAACGACAACATCATCTGTAATCTCCATATCCATGCTGCCGTTAGAAAATATGCAAACTACGAATTTAATGAATGTTATGTCAAATAACGAACTAGCAGCAGCGGCAAGGCCTCAAGCTAATTTGAAAAATACAGCCAAAAAAAATGCAAAAAATGACAGTTTAGATAGTTCTCAAAAAATATGTGGAGAGATTGTTACTTCTTCTGTAAGTTCCTCTGATTCTTCTTTCTCTTTAACCTCAGCTATACCATTATCCTCAATTCAAGTTGCAGATGCTTCCTTACCAGCATTGAAATCTTTTGATTCAACTCCTGCTTTGAATTTAGTATCCAGTGATAACGAGAGAGTTTTTGATGATCAAGATGAAAGTAATGAAGATGAAATTGATTATACTATGCAGATTGGACACGAAAGAAGAAGGAGCTCTAAACGTGCCATGAGCTCTTCATTGGATAATTTTTTTAAAGTTAAGGCACGAATGAGCTTAGTTGGCTCGAAATTTAATATGGTTGTCTCTTACAAGGATGGGAGGAGGGATACCAATATAAGCAACAAAAACATGAAGAAGTTACTTTCCATGGACCCATTTAGTAAAATAAACCCATTCGATCATCAGTTGTTATATTTTGGATCACACAAAAGTTTGCAGTCTTTGATGCCTTGTAAACTTTTATCCAATGCAGAATTAATTTTTTACCTTTTAAATTATTATAATAGGGGGCTACCGGATGTTAACAAGATTTTCCCATGGCTACATGGTATTCATAAACTCAATTATGGTCAAATCAACTTTTTGAGTCCTAATTCGAATTCCGGCAACACTAAAATCATTAATTTTGAAAGGCCAGCATCGTTGGACGAAAATAATTTTTCTTCAGATGCGTTCAGCGATGACGAAGAAGAAGAAGAAGAAGAAAACGAGTTGGAAAAGGAAATTGATCACGTAGCTCAAATTTCACGAACACCGGATGTCCGGTTTTTAATGCCAATAAGATCTTGCAATACAAATGGAGAAATTTCATCTAACTTCAGCAGTATTATAACTGAGTCAACTGGTTTGATTAAAGGTACAGTTTTACCTGATGATATATTAATTTCATATTCGAACATTGCAAATCTAGAGTTATATTTGAAAGGAGTCTTACCTAATGAAGTATTTAAGGTTTACCATCCGGAGACAATCATTACAGATTGTATAATAACACAACTAGTACCCGTTTTTAAGACTTTAGATCCAGAAGTAGGAATAAATTTGAGAAATTTCCATATTCAGGTTTCCAAAGCGAGTCATGTTTCTGATTTTTTCGTTTACTGTTTCAACCATGAGGATCATAGTTACAATGTAAATCCAAGCGACGATGAGTTTGTTAATAACAATTGTAAATGTGTGAATTTATCAAGACTTTTACACATTGCACAGATAGTATATCAACATAAGCACCCCGAACTAATCGAAGGCAAAAATCGACATGAAGGCTATTTGAATGGTAAAAAATACAACACGTTCATTATCTCCGATCCAAATATTGAAAAACTCAATTCTGTTGGTTTGGTTGCAATTCCGGTAATTGATGAACATTCATCATTGAAGAATGAAAATGAATTATGTTCAAAATATGATATCAATGTACTAAATAACTGGGATTCGAACTATTTGTATAGAGAAAGACTAGAAATATCAAAGATGTCATCGGCCACTCCTTTGTCAGATGGGTTATGGCTTGGAAATATCACTGATTACGAGTGCTTACAGATTCAACTAAGCAATGGGAAGAAAATTGAACAGGCTTCTATGGACTATATCAAGAAACTGGAAAAAACCCAGTCGACTGACCCATTGTATTGTAATTTAACGAATACTGTTGTTAAGTTAACGAGGGAAGATTTTCCGGATGGAATCAGCCCGGAGGAATCAGATGAATTGCTAATTTCATTTCCATCAACAACTTGGAAACTTTATGTTAAGTGCGTTGAAGGCGCAAGAATACCAAGTTTTGAACAGCTGCGATTGATTTACGATAACTATAAAGATTGTGATTTTATTAATATTGAATTTCCACCATCGGGATCTATCTCATTGGTAGACATGTCTGATAATGATATCCTATCGATTGTCAATCTTTGTAAATTTTGTTATTTTATTTGTGACGATGAATTTCCTGGGTTGATTTATTGTTCGGATGGATATACCGAGTCTTCATTATTGATATTATGTTATTTAATGTATTCGGAGAATATTTGCTTGGATGAAGCGATTTTAGAATTACATTTGAAGTATGGACGTCCGTTCTTTTTATTCAAAACTGATTATTTATTGTTGATGAAACTGGAGCCGATAATGAACAGGTATTCCGCAGTACATAGTAATGAGACGAAGGATGATTTTAAATTTGAGGAAAATTCAAGATCAATTAGATCACTATTGCTAATGCCAAAACGGAAGAATTCAGTGGGTAAGGTAGGAATGAACAATTCGCATAAAAATCCGTTTACATCATCATCATCATCATCGTCGTTTACCACCAATACAGGCCATCATGTTGTTCAGTTACGAGGAAAACAACAACTACAAAGCAAATTCATGACGAATATCCCACATGTGAACAAAGTGACGAATAACTATACGAACAACCGAGCTTATCTAAGGGAAACCCCTGAGATTGCGGGATCATTTGAGGAAGTTCACGGATCGCTACCATCAAGAATACTGAAACACATGTATCTAGGATCATTGATACACGCAACCAGCATATCACTATTAGCAAGATTGAAGATCCAGTATATTGTTAGTGTTGGTGAAAAAATTTCATGGAGTGAGTTGTTCAAACATGAAAAGAAAGTCTTCAAATCGGGGATTGAACTACTAATTTTCAAAGAAGGACAGTATGATTCATCTGGATATGAGCTTCAGGTTCGAAAGATGTTGATTTTACCTAATATAAATGATGATGGTATAGGCACATTAATAGCAACGATTGACGACACGCTAGAATTTATTGAAGAGTGTCATGCAATGGAGAGCAAAGTTTTGGTTCATTGTCAAGTTGGGGTTTCACGATCGGCGACGGTGTGTATAGCCGAGGTTATGAAACGGATGAAGTTGAGCCTAGCCAGGGCGTATATGTTTGTACGTGTACGGCGGCTCAATGTGATTATACAGCCGAATTTAAAACTCATGTACGAGTTGTTCAAATGGGAAGAAAGCCATCTCTCTAGGGAACGGAATAAGAAAAAGCAGAAGAAGTATGTGCATCGAAACAACAGCTTATCATCGGAGTTTTCAGGGAACACGATGTTTAGTCGGGGGAGTGAACGATCGTCTGTGTCTACCACGAGGAGTTTTAATATTTTGCCCGAAAATGTTGTCAAATGCATTGGATCGATATGCGAGGAACCGTCGTCTCGGGAAGAGGTTATTGCAGTTTTTGAATCTGATGTCGATGAGGGAATCGAGGTTGAAGATGATGGATATGAAGAGGAGGAAGAAGAGGAAGAAGAAGCGGAAGAAGAGGAAGAAGAGGAAGTGGAAGGAGAAGAAGGAGATCATGAGTTTGACGTTGTTAGTAATCTTAAACGGTCGGTTAGAGAGGTTGAGTGGTTTGTGCTCTGCAGAGAAATACACAATTTGAACAAGGCATATATTAAATAAATAATGAATTAATACATTGTATACAAAATAGGTAGTAAACAAATTGCTTTTCATTTTCAGTCTTTTTTCAAATTAGAGGTCAAAACAACGGCGTAAACAAACACGGTTGCACTCCATAAAGCTAAGGAACCACATGCGATCGAAACCATTGTATTTAATATTGTGGTGTAAACCATGTATAAAAGGGGTGAACCTGAATCAATTAGTTTCATTTTAAACACCAAATGGTAGATTGAGGAAGGCACGAGATAGAACCAGATTGAGGATGCACAGGTTAGGAAGGTCCACCATTGCCAGTTGTGGGCATAGTTGGGGACTTTGAGGAATCTGAGGAATGTGAAAATTATACCGATTTCAACCATTACGAAGAGAAGTAATACTGCAGCGGAGATGATGAAACCGTACATGTAATTTGAAACCAACGATCTTTGCACCATTAAAGTCATGTATAAGAATCTAGATTCAATGAAAACAATACAGCAGGGACAAAATCCAAAGATTAATAAAGAGAAAGGAGGTAGTAAGTAGAATGGGGTTCTAATGATGGCTGGTTGAATATCTAAATTTGTTGTTTGACGATGATCGCTTTTTGGTAATTTCTTGGATAAGTAGATTGATAAGAATTTCAAGTTTTTGGATATTATACCACCAATGACAGAAATTGGAATTTGCAATAAAGCGTAAATCATGACAAGGGAAATGAAAGTACCAAATTTAATTGATCTGGGGGAATCTTTCTCAAAAACAAAGTGGTTTGTAATGACGACTGCAATTCCGCAGATTAAAATTAGTAAACTTCCGGATAACGAGGAGAGTAATGCTGTTTTCTTTAAAGAAATTTGTGTATTTTTGTTGAATAAAGAATAAAATTGAATTGAGGAGAAACCGGCAAAGAAACCACCGATTATCAAAACTGCAATTATCACCAGTAAGATTTTGTTGTTATTTTGACCAAATGAATTGCGGAAGAATAAGAAAGAGAGTAAACCTGATGCCAATAAAGTGAAGATTAGTTGAATACCAGATCCCGTTAAGATGGATAGGAGTGATAGGAATTTTGGTTGGGTGAAAGAACGTTGAGCCAGCTGATTGAATTTGGAGGAAGGCGAAGAAGAAGAAGAAGACGTCTCGATTTTAGAGTTGCTTAAATTTGAACGGAAAGTAGCTAATAAAATGAAGGCAACAATTATTGAAACAAAGAATAAAATGACGAAAGAATTGATTAAAGAAACCCAATGAATAGTTCTATTATTATTTACGTTTGAAGTTAATTTGCCATTTGAATCTATTAAATTTGGATCTATATACATTTTCCAACGATCATTGAGGTTAAAATCTTTATCTTCACGCCAATAGACAGAATAAGTGAAAGGTATTAATTGAGATTCTAGCTCTGGATTTAATTTGAAATTTTGATAATTTTTAGAAGCACCAGGACAATGGAAATCTTCTACGGATTTTGGATAAATTTCCACACCAACAATTGATTTTTTATTATCATTTCCTTCTATATGATACCTTATAACCATCATTAGATGATTATGTAAATAGACTCCATTATCATTAACGAAACCCAAGGAGAAACCTGGTATATAATATTTTTTTGGATCATTTATACCATCATCATTAATGAAAGTTGTTGAGGCAGGTATGCCATCAATAACCCAGTTGGCTATATAATCATTTTTGATAAATTCCATACTTTTTTTGATATTTTTTTGATTCATGATTCTATCACAAATTCTGAGGCAAGGTTCATCCTTCCCAAATGTTAATGCATAATCGGATTGATAAAATCTATCACCATTTAAGATTTCAGAAAGACTTAAATGAACGGGTTTGATATCTGAGGAAGGAGGACAAACAAAGGGTAATTTGTAATAGGCATAAGGTATATTTAAGTGTTTTGAAGTAACGGTATTAACCAATAAATCGACTTTGTCACCGTCTTTGTAGAAATGCTTTGAATTCCAAAAGGAATTGAAATTTGAGGCAAGGGAGTTTTGCGAGAGGGTGACGTGAAATAAAGAAAGGAATAAGATTAAATGGGTAATCAGATTCATCTTACGGATGGGAAAGAGTAAAGGGAAAGGAACAAGATGGTAAGAGGAACAATGAAGATAGAAAAAACCAGGGAAAATAAAGAAGAGATTGTAGAATTATTGGATAGATTTGTTAGTTGATGGGTTGTGTGTGGCAGTTTGGAAGCGTGTTTGGGCGCGTGTTGTTGTTGTACTGTCTATACTTGGAGAAACCGATGTACAGGTAACAAAAGTGGCGAGCATGAATGCGGGTGTTTTTCAGATGAAGGAGGAGTCTGTTCTGGAGTAGCTGGTTTAGGAGAGGAGAAAGTGTCTGTATTCTGTTTCGGCGGAGACACGCAAGCATGGGCACGCAGGGAGAACAGATTCTCAAGCAATTAAGGCAGTACGAGGACTGCAAACGGGGGTCACACGGAAATGAGGGCGGGGCCGAGAGAGAGGCGAACGGGACGGGGAACGACGACGAGCTGCTGAACTCGCAGATCGAGCTTTTACAGCTGGCGGTGTCGCCGGGGACGCTTGCGTCGACGACGGCAGCAGGAGAGGGCTGCGACGATCGACGCAGGGCGCATCCGCGTTACACGTCGCTTCGCATTTTGGCGAGCGAGCCGCGCTACTTCCCGCCGCTCAACTTTGGCGTGGTGGAGAGCGATCTCTACCGCTGCGGGCACCCGCAGCCGACAAACTTCCCGTTCCTCGAGAGTCTGCATTTGAAGACGATCGTCTACGTCGGGGACAAGACAAACAACTGGGACTACTACCGCTGGATCAAGGCGCAGCGCGGGCTGCAGTTTGTGCACGTGCCCGTGGACCTTGCGTCGACGGCGTCGGCGGAGCAGCAGCTGCGCCGCGTGTTGCGCGTGGTGCTGCACCGCGGCAACTACCCGTTGCTGGTGCACTCGAACAAGGGCAAGCACCGCGTCGGCGTCGTGGTGGGCGCGGTGCGCAAGGTGCGCCAGCGCTGGGTGCTTGCCGCGGTCTACGACGAGTACAGCAAGTACGCGCGCACGCACGCCGACGGCGCGAAGGACGGCGCAGAGCTGCAGCTGATCGAGTTCTTCAGCGACGCGCCGGTCGACGCGCCGGTCGAGGGCGGCGGTGTGGCGGGGCGGGCTGTCACGGGTGCTGTCACGGGTGCTGTCACTCGCTAGTTGACACCACACTGCATTGCATCTATGCTCTGCTATGCTATTTTATTTTTTATTTTCTTTTTTTTTTTGTTACTTGCCATTTCTCTGGACTTTCCATCTTGTCATGATTCATTCCCGTATCCTGTTTTCTACATCCTCTTATCTTGCTCCCCTCCTTCTCGTCTCCGTTTCACTCCTGTCTGCTTTTCCTATTGTCTCTTCTCCTCATCTTCGACTTTTCGCTGTACAATGTCCGAATCTCACATATGGCAGGCCCAATATGACCCTACAGCAATCATCACACTCGTACTTGGCACCTGTCTTGTTCTCATAATGTGCTTCGGATTGGCATACCTATACTCTGGCCTAGCTCGAAGGAAATCCGCTCTTCACATGATCTTCTCTGTTTTCTTCATCCTTCTAATATCGATTTTTCAGTGGTATTTTTGGGGGTATTCTCTAGCTTTCTCTTCCACAGCGACAAATAAGTTTATTGGCAACTTACATAATTTTGGTTATCAAAATCTGGAATCAATATACACCATCAATGATATCAATTCTCCTGTCGCAATACCCGAATTGGCTTTTGCCAATTTTCAAGGCATGTTTGCCTCTGTAACCGCCTGTATCTATATAGGTGCAATTTGCGAACGTGGTAGAATATTACCTTTCATACCTTTCACTTTTTGTTGGCTTACTTTGGTTTATTGCCCTGTAACTTGTTGGATTTGGAATACAAGTGGGTGGGCTAATAAATGGGGGGTTTTGGATTATGCAGGCGGTGGACCTGTCGAAATTCTATCCGGGTTTTCAGGTTTCATAATATCTTATTTCTTAGGTCCAAGAAAAGAACACCTAATGATAAATTTTAGACCTCATAACGTTTCAATGGTTACAATAGGTACTATGTTACTATGGTTTGGTTGGCTAGGTTTTAATGGTTTAACTTGTTTAAATCCTTCCCTCAAAAGTGTTTACGCAATTATGAATTCAAATTTATGTGCCGCATTTGGTGGTTTTACTTGGGTTTTATTGGATTTTTATCGTACAAATCATTGGTCAACTGTTGGTTTATGCTCTGGTATAATATCAGGCTTAGTCGCCGCCACTCCTTCTTCTGGTGTTATACCTCTATGGGCTTCAATCATTTTAGGCATTGTATCCGGTTTCATTTGTAATTTTGCAACTATTTTCAAGGTTTGGTTCAAAGTCGACGATGCTTTGGATGTCCTAGCAGAACATGGTATTGCCGGTGTCTTAGGTTTATTCTTTAATGCAATATTTGCTTCAAATACTGTCATTGGCTATGATGGCTATACAGATCACCAAGGTGGTTGGATTAATCATAACTGGAAACAAATGTACAAACAATTGGCCTATATCGGTGCAGTCATCGGTTATTCTTGCGTCGTAACTGCTATAATCTGTTTTGTCATTAACAAATTACCATATTGTAATTTAAGAGCAGATGAAGAAGCCGAAGAGGTGGGTATGGATGAAGACCAAATTGGCGAGTTTGCCTATGATTATGTCGAAGTTAGAAGAAACTTCTTTGACGTGAATGGTTTTGATGATACTGATCCCAACTCTCAACCAACTTCCCGGGCTCCAACCCCTCCAACACTTCACGAAAAAGTCTAACTTCACTTTTACTTCTTATATATGCACAAGTTCATCTATTCATCCATTTATACATACATACGTCCCTGCATGCATGCATACACCCTTTCTTAATTTTAACCGCTGTTTACCCATTTCAACGCCTTATCTAACGGCTCGCACATGACTCCTCCTCGAAAACGCACGCGGCCTTACAGAAAAAGGTGAGTCCTTCGCTCGAGTATTTTCCGGATAACGATCTTCCTTGCCTCTTTCTTCTTTTCCTTTCCCTTCCTTTGTCTTCCTTTCCTTCTTCTCTGTACCTTCCACCAACTAGCCATGGAAAAATCTCGTATACTAGAATCCCCAGACTACAAAACATCATGTTTTTCATCTCTCAAATCACTTTTAAACTTCTCATCTAGCAACGAAGATGTGAAACCGATAAGCATAATGTACTCACAATTCAACTCTTCCTCAAGACTACACAAATTACGTAAATTAATGAAGCTTCACAATTTAACCGCATATATTATACCCTCCGTTGATGAACATCAAAGTGAATACACCTCTCCAAATGATCAAAGAATGTCATATATTTCTGGATTTACCGGTTCCAACGGCATTGCCATCGTAACTCTACATTCAGCTGCAATTTCAACAGATTCAAGATATTTTCTTCAAGCTTCAAATCAATTAGATGACAACTGGATTTTATTAAAACAGGGTGTATCCGGATATCCAACATGGGTGAATTGGATGACTGATGAATGCGTCTATCAAATGGATCAAATGAATGAAACAGGAAACATCGGCGTAGATCCGAGATTAATCACTTGGAAACTGGGTAAACAATTAATTGAAAATCTACATGCTAATAATTTAGCCTTTATCAATGATTTAGATTACAACTTGATAGACAAATTGAAAAGTACTAATTCAAATCCCAATATGAAACCCAAACTTTTGAAAAACTTCCCTTTGAAATATTCCGGTTTGAATACCTTTGATAAGCTGGAGTTATTAAGAACCCAAATGGAATTAGATGGTTGTTTTATTTATATCTCAAGTATGTTAGATTCTATTGCTTGGTTGTTAAATTTACGTGGTGAGGATATCGAATATAATCCCGTATTCTTTTCTTATGTTATTGTCACAGATGATGAAATGATCATTTATACAGATAAAAGAAAAATATCAAGAAGTGTTGATACATATCTAAATGAACTGAAAAAGAGCATTAATATTAAAATCAAAGGATATAGGCAAATATGGGATGACTTACCTGCAATAAAAAATAATAGTCGAACCAATGACAACATATGCCTTGAATTGAATACAAGTTATTCGATATATATTAACGTTCCATCAATTTATAAAATTCATTTCAGATCTATTTTAACTGAATTAAAGGGAGTAAAAAATCAAATCGAAATGGATAATCTTAAAAAATCACAAATTATCGATAGCCTTGCTATAATTCGATTTTTAAGTTGGTTTAACTCTCATTATTTAAAATTCAATCTTAATGAAATGGACATTGTTGATAAACTCTATGAATTTAGAAATAAAAATGAACATTTTAAAGGCTTAAGTTTCCAAACAATTGCAGCTAGTGGTTCAAATGCCGCAATTGTTCATTATGAACCAAACGATGAAAATTTCAATGACATTGAATTGAATAATGTACTACTTTTAGATTCAGGTGGCCAATATTTTCAAGGTACAACAGATATAACAAGAACACTTTATGTTTATAAAGACAAAAACCCATCTCAAGATTTGAAAAAATCGTATTCTTTAGTACTTAATGGACATTTGAATATTGCAATGTTAAAATTTAAGCCTGGTACATCTTCATATTATATTGATTCATTAGGTAGATTACCGTTGAAGAAATATGGACTAGATTACGGACATGGGACTGGTCACGGAATTGATAATTACATCTGTGTACATTCAGGTCCATGTGGATTAAGTCCTAGTATGACATCATATAATTATAAACCATTAGAACATGGTAATTTTATTTCTAATGAACCAGGATATTACAAAGATGGTGAATATGGCATACGTATTGAAAGTGATTTGTTAGTTATTGAAAAGGATAAATTTTTGGAGTTTGATTATCTAACACTAGTTCCATTCTGTAATGAATTGGTTGACAAGCGATACTTGCAAAAGGAACAGGTGGAGTGGATTAATTCGTATCACGAGCGAATACACGATACAATGTTACCATACTTGGAAGAGGTTAAAGATTACGACGCAATCAAGTGGTTAGAAAGAGCAACATCAGCATTATGATTGATGGAATTACATAATTATTTATTTATGAGTATTAATTTCTTAGAAAAGATTTAAAAGGGTATATGAAAAATGTTTGGAAAATCCACTAGTGTCTGATTACTTCCAATGGTGAATCGAACTGCACAATGTTTTCCTTGATATTAATGTAGTAGAATTGGCAGAGTATTGCATCGTAGCGTAGTTCCCAATCACTAGGGAGTCTCTCCTCATGTATGCTTGAAGAAGGGATGCTGAGGGTAGAATATGTCGAGGGAGTTGTTGAAAATTGTGAGTTTGCCGACGGTGTTGGTGAAGAAGGTGCACGTATCTGGTGTGTCTTTTCTGCTTGTTGTTGTCCTTGTTTTTTTGAGCGTGAAGTGGAAGATTTTCTCCTGAGTTTGCTGAGTATACTTGACGAACGTTTCATTTTCGTTTGTTTTGTTTTATTGTGACTTGTTTTGATTTTGATTTTATTCGGTTTCGATTGGCTGCGAGGGATTATGGAACTAAACAAATGACAAGAAAGGGGTAAAGGTCGGGATAAAAATAAGGGAAGGCAGGGTGGAAAATAAAGGGAAAGGCTGCAAATATATAATAAGCCCAAATGCGGTTGACAAAACTAACGAAGACGCAACAAACCCAAAACTAGAATAGACATTTTCCCGGAGACACCTTCCAAAGCGGTGCAACGGTGCAACGGTGGTACTAAAATTCGATACGTAATATCGGCGTTACTCGCAAAGTCCGCTGCCGATGCCGATCTCCGCGTTTTCGGTTTGTCATCCGGGGCAGAATTTTTTGTGCGCGGAAACTCCGGCGGGAGCTGTTGTTGTTTGGGCCACGCACTGGTGGCTGTGGTTCGAGCCTGGGGCGGCAAAGAGCTTTGCTTCGAATTGTTTGGCTTGTTTTGTTTTGTTGCGACGCGACGCAACGCGTTGCGGCAGCCGCAGTGGTGGTGGCGGCTCTGTTGTGTACATGTTTTTTGCCGTTTTTCTTTCGTTTGCAGTGGCTGTACTAGTGAGGTGTCTAGGAGAAGACAAAGTTGGTTTGAAAAGTAACCGCACAGTCAGTTATGCCTGCGAAAGGATGGCGCAAGGATGAGCAAGAATCAAATTTTGATACGGTTTTGCACAATGAAAACGTGCCGATAGATCATTTCCTGTTCCCGAAAGCAACAATCAACAAGCTCTGCAAACAGGCGTTGAATGCCAATACAACCAGTGGTAATGGGAATGCCGATACACACTTTCTGCTGGCGAAGGACTCACAAACGGTGATACAACGATCGAGTATTCTTTTCGTAAATTACATTTATCACCATGCGAAACAGCTGGTCAAAACACAGAACAGGAAAGTCGTTAATGCAGACGACATCATAAACGCATTGGCGCAGGTTGGATTTGCTGATTTTGTGCCCGAATTGAATGAGCACTTGGACAACTTCAATCATTTTAAAGAGGCCAAGAAAATGGCCAAAGCGAAACTGAAGGCCGATGCTAAAAAGGCAGAGAATATAGACGAGGAAGAGGGAGAAGGGCAGAGCGGTGCCGAAGATGGATCTGGCCAAGAAAAGACACATAAAAGGATGAAATTAGCCGAGGAAACTGCTGTTGATGAATCGATGCATGATGATGCCCACGATGAAGAAAATATGAACGAATTAGAGGATAAAGCGGACGCAGACGAGGACGAAGAAGACGAAGACGAGGACGAAGATGAAGAAGAAGATAATGCCGCAGAGGAAGAGGAGGAGGAAGAAGACAATAATCCACGCCATGTACTCTCACAGCTGGAGTTACAACAAAGAGAATTGGAAGGTACCGGTTCTCCGCAATTTGATTCCAACGACAGCGACAACAACGATGATAATGACGATGAAGACGAGGATTAATTCATTACTATATACATCATACCTATGTAACTATATATTAAAAATAAACCAACTACTTACCGGGCTGATTTGGCTTGTTTGGATGAAGACATCTACCGTAAAACGGCAAACCACATTCAAGACCCAGTAGTATATACCCAATAAAGAGCAAAATTGCTGCAACTATCGCAATAAACTTAAAGTTCGACCAAATCATCTTCCGCTTCACCGACGTTGTTCGCCTCCTGAATGAATTCGACCGTTGGTTTAAATTAGACGTCTTGCTTATCAATGTATCCAAATTCTCACCCCTCTGTAATATCTTATCAATATTCTCGTTCATTAGTTCCCTGACCTCAACGATCTCGTTCTCAACCGACCCGTAATTCTCAACCAATCTAATAAGTTTTCCCTCTTCTGAGTTAATTATCTCCTTCATTCGTATTTTAAACTCATACTTCTTATTTATATTGTAATACTCGCTGATATACTCATTCATTAATTTCTCCAACAAATTATGCACAAAACTACTCATTAGCTTGTTACTGCATAATATATCAATTGTAATCAAGTCATTATTAGCCATCACACTTTTTTTATAATAAACAACCAAATTGACAGCCTTTTGATTTATTTGTATACTCTGAGTTAAATTAATACAGTCCATTCTGTCCTCCTGGATTTCATTAATTTCACCTAATTTCTGCGTCAATATTTCAACATAGTTCCAATTGACTTTATTAGCAATATTCAAATTATCATATGTGTAAATTGTGGTAGAATTTATACTCAAACAACAGTGAATTATATGGATATTCTCATCAAATGGCACCCTGGTTGCACGATTAGTATGGTTTTCTTTGGCACTAGAGCTTTGCGACTGATCTATTAATGGCTTAGAGGACATCTTTATTACAGTTATCAACACACAAGATACAAAACAGATTGAAAAACCAGCAGCTATACAAGAAACAGTGAAAATTATCAGCAGCCTGAAATCAATTCTGTCCACACTTCCCCAACTAATATACACAAAATTATACTTTCACGCAACCTTCGCTCGCTCAAAGTGTGGCACGCAACCGTTTTTTCACAGAAGTTTACGTTTTCCATTGTAAAGTAGGTTGGTGAAATCACTAACAACCAAAACATCAACCTCTTTCTCACGCAAATTCTCTGGAACGCTAAGCCGACAATGCACCTTATCGGATCCTCTTGAAACGCTTCTCGGAGACTCCCTTTTAATGGCAAACAACTCGTCCTTCTCTAAATCACACAATATAATAAACCATGTTTCCCTTTGTGGTTTGGAAAATTTAGGGGCATAAATTCGGTAGTCTTTTCTGTATGTTGGGTTTCCATGAACTAACTCAATCTCAAGATGAGTCCACGCTTCTTGTTTGAGTATATTCAACGTACCTGTAGGTAATGTACTCAGAACCTTAATAAACTCATCTCTTTTGTTTCTATTAACTTTCAACCTGTCCATTAATTTGTGCATTGAATTCCTATTTCTAGTTTTAGATTCCCCAAGGGTTTTTAATGTTAGTTCTGGCTCCGGAAA
The DNA here is from genome assembly GCA_030573035.1 of Pichia nanzhaoensis. NCBI lineage: Eukaryota > Fungi > Ascomycota > Pichiomycetes > Pichiales > Pichiaceae > Pichia > Pichia nanzhaoensis. The sequence goes on from JAJMCN010000013.1 coordinate 122,766, forward strand.
TGACGGACTCCATTCACTACCGTCATTGTCAAACATTTCTTCATGATTGGCAATCTTCTTAACTTGTAAACCCGGCAATGTATACACAAAATCATCGTCAAACCAACATCCCTGTTTAATACATTGCATCAATTTAATGAAATTCAGAGTTGTTGATAGTAATCTCATTTCTGAGGTCACATCAATATACGCCTGTAATATACGTAACGATTGATCCAAAACTGAAACTGTGTCTTGTGCATAATCAGCAATAGGCAATTCAATCCTACTCATGAACGCTTGTAACAACAAAAATGCTTTGATATGTGGATCCCAAATAAATTCATAATCCTCTAAGTCATCTGCAGGATACCTCATTTCTTGTGACATTTCCATGTTGATCAACTCTTCACCGTGTCTTGTTGGAATCTCATCATATTCAGTTGCTTCGCATAACCATCTCAAACATGATCTAAAACTTGCATTTGGCTGAACTTTGTTCAAAATATTTCTAATTGTTTTATGCGATAAATAATAATATGATGAGATTTGTAAAAATGGGGTTGGCTCAATTTTATCACCAGTGGAAATTAAACATTTAGATTCAATCAAATTATCAATTACCTTATCAATTAAGCCACTCAAATATGAACTAATTCCATCTTGTGACACGTCTTCAATCCCATAATATGTGGGATTATGATGAGCCCTTCTATACAAAAATGTCCATGTTAAAAAATCCATTGCATCTTGTCTTGTTTTAATTGTTCCTGATGAAATCTCAGCACCGATATGATTATCCATAACTTTATGTAATGATGACTCAACAGGAAATCCAACATTAAGGAAATGCTTGTAAAAGGTTTTTTTGGATTCTTTGGTAAAAACCATAGCAGTACCGCTTGTATCAAAGGCTGGTCTACCAGCTCTACCCATCATTTGCAAAATATCAGTCAAATCCATATCTCTATAAGCTTCAATTTTGGCATCAAAAAATTGTGTACCTTTGATGATGACTAAATGCGCTGGTAAATTAACACCCCATGCCAAGGTCGAGGTTGCAATTAAAATTTGAATTTTGTTTTGTTCGAATAGCTTATGTGAAATCTGCCTATCACTTTCCACCAAACCTGCATGATGTAACCCAATACCAAATTGTAATGCTAATTTTAAGGTGTCATCCTTAACTTTATCAACATATGGTGTTAACTCATCTTCTTCGATCTTAAGAAATCTACGTGGATTATCCTCCATACCACATAAATGGATAATATCTAGTGCGGTTAATCTTGTTTGTCTTCTTGATGCAACGAAGATTAAGACTGGTTTTACCGGTGAGTGTTGTTTGATCGCCATAAATGCAGGCTTATTCATAGTCTTCATTAATGGACAAAATGCTAAATTGTCAGGGAAGCCATCAATATACATCTTTAATGGAACAGGTCTAACACTTTGAGGAAAATTAAACAGCCCTTCCTTGACACCCAACCAACTGGCCATATCCATTGCATTTGAAACAGCGGTTGATAAACCCAACAGTCTTATTGGTTTATTAGTAAATGAAGAGATATAGTTCATTCTACTAACAATAATTTCTAAAATTGGACCTCTGTCACTTGCTAGTAAATGAATCTCATCCATAATGACTAATGATATTTGTTGGACAAACTTCCTCGTTTGCCAATTACGTGAAATACCATCGAATTTTTCCGGTGTCGTAATAATGATATCTGCTTCTCTGACTTCTTTGACTCCAGGTAACGAATCACCCGTCAATTCAACAATTTTATGTTTGGTATTTGCACAAATTCGTTCCCTCCAATCATCAACTCTTTCTCTAACCAAAGCTTTCATTGGCGCAATATAAACAATTTTCGAATTAGGAAATTCATTAAAAGCATGCCAGATTGCCAGCTCCGCAACAACAGTTTTACCGGAACCAGTCGGTGAACCAACAAATGCACTTGTGTTGCTATTGTATAGAGTATGAAATGTCATTGTTTGCATAGGATTAAAGTATGAAAACTTCTTTTTATAAATTTTTTCAATTTCCTGATTATGCAAAGCAGTTATGGGCAAGGGATGCAGCTTTAATAATTGTGTCTTGACGGTATCATTATGCGGTTTAATCAAATGCTTGAATGAAACAGCAATACTTGTCTCTGAGCCAATCCAAAAATCACTGATAGCCCTTACTATAATCTGTGGTGGTGGAGGATCGCACAATGGAATCATGAAGTCGAGCTCATGCGGTGAAGAGAATGATTTTTTATTGAGAATGAACTTCTCAAAATGCAGTATATTAGATTTATCACTATCTTCCACTAAAATCCAGAAAAATTGGGCATTTCCATGATATTCAAAATTCCAAACAAAATCTGGTTCAATGTTTACATGAATACGCATAACATTGGTTGTGATTGGGAAACATTCAACATCCACCAAAAGGTATGGAAAACGTCCAATTAATTTGTGAAGTTTTGGACCCATAGATCTATTATGCACCAATTCACCCAATTCTGCGGCTTCCATATCCCTCAAATAATCCATTGTAGGTTTCTTAGATTCAATCTGTTTAATAATTTGGGGCTGTAGTTGAAATTGGTTCATTGGATGTTGAAATGGCCATAACTGTTTATCAACGGCCTTACAAATTTCAAGCATATTTCTAGTAAAAACACCCCATCTTCTGTTCAAACCCATGAAAAAAAGTGAACGACAAATACGTGCTGCGTTTTGAGCAATATATGACATATCTGAAGACAATGCAGAATCTTTTACAAATGCTTTAGAGATGTATGATTGTAATAGAATATTTGTTTTTCTTTGAGAGCTTTCTAGTTTTGGTCCAATTTCACAAACAATTTTGTCATCCTTCAATTCATCTAATTCCTTTGCTTCTTCTTCTCTAAATTTAACATTATCAAACTCAGAACTCATAGAAATAATACTCAAAACATCGGCTTCGGAAGCTTGTGAATTAATCATTGCATTAAAAACTTCAACAGACTCATTTAGTAGATAAAAATCAGATGAAATTCTACCAATATCTTTAGGTATGAAACCAGATGATCTTTCATCAAAAACAATCATTTGTAAAGTATGTAATTTTCTAGCCGCCTCAATGATCATGTTTCGTCTTCTTTGGACTAGTAATGGATCTTGCGCTAACTCTTGCCAATCAATGCCATATGCAAATGGATTTTGTTTCATTCTAACATAAAGGTACGTGTATCCAAGCCACTGAACACCTTCCTCAACATTCGTAACTGTACCTAATGAAATTTCGGCATTCAAATTATCGACCAACTTAGCTGAAAGCTTAGATTCAATTGGATGCTGTTGTAATAACAGTGAGATATAATGATCTAACCTATCTGATGATGTACACAAAATACCAATACCATGAGATTCGAACTGTGGTCTCCCAGCTCTACCAAAAATTTGAATAATGTCAGAAATACCTAAGTCAACAAAGCCACCCTGTTTAGAGTCATATACTTGGGTACCTTTGATAATGACAGCTGCTGCAGGTAAATTAACACCCCATGCCAACGTAGCTGTACAAACTAACACTTTGATAGCACCCGCTAAAAACATCTTTTCAGTTAGATTTCTATCAGATCTACTCATTCCTGCATGATGTGTACCAAAACCACCAACAAACAGTTCCCTTGAATCCTTATTTTTATTCTTGCTCATTTCCCGTTCAAAATAGTTATATTTTTCGCTGTCTTTACAGTCAAAATATCTTTCATTACTCTGATCTCTTATTAACTTCATATAATTTCTGGCAGTTTTAACAGTTTCTTTACGGGAATGAACGAAAACCATAATTTGATGATCCATTTTTATCATTTCTAAAACCTTGTTAAATGAAACTTCTTCCAAGTTTTCTCTAGATTGTTTGGTTCCCGCTTTACCCCTGACACCAACTAACTGTTGTTCCAAAGGAACAGGCCTAAATGATTGATCAAAAAAAAACATACCCACATTTCTGTTAACACCTAGAAAGTCAGCCACGTCGACGAAATTAGGTAATGTTGCAGACAAACCGACAATTCGGATCATAGACTGTGAACTTTCCACCTGTCTCAAAGTTCTAGCAACTAAAGTTTCAATTACACTACCTCTGTCCTCATGAAGCAAATGAACTTCGTCAATAATAAGTAGTTTCACTTTTTCAACTAACTCTGTATCGCCATTTGATTTACGTGTCACAACATCCCATTTTTCAGGCGTCGTGACAATAATTTGTGTTGTCATAATCTCAGCCTTGGTTAACTGCATGTCACCAGTCAATTCTCTTACTTGAACTCCTAGCCAAGCTAACTTTTTGGAAAATTTTTCAACAATTTCAGCTGCAAGAGCCTTCAGTGGTGCAACATAAACGATTTTGAATTCATCATACTCAATGTCAATATTAAGTGCCTCATCTTGAATACTATCAGATTCAGAAATAAATTGTTTGATTGTATGTAAAATAGCCAGCAATGCAACATCGGTTTTACCTGCACCGGTTGGTGCACAAACAAGCATGTTTTCATTTGTGTTATATCCCACGTCATAAATTAAAGATTGCATACGATTTAATGTTTTGTAACCTTTGAAAGTCCCTTGGCATAAAAAATCTAATTCCCTTAAAGGGATAAAAATGTTTGAAGCCAATGACTGTCGCTTTTCACTCTTTGGTATAAGAACCTCTTCATATTTGTCATGAGATTCACGAGTTGACCCCATTGGTAATGTATAAGACTTTCCTGTGAATGAGACAATGTTCCCAGGATCATGCGACCTAAAAACATGTGGGTATCTATCAACTGATTTATCTTTTGCTAAAGGTTGTTCCCTTGCTCTTTTAGCATTTTCGGCAACCTTAGCCTTAATTTGTTCAACTGTCATTAACTGATGACTATTTGCATCCTTCAGTTTTTTCATAGAAATCATTTTTTTATTTTGCTTCACAATTTCATCTTTGGATGTAACTAATTTGGAAATTAAATCCAATTCATCGAAACCAAGAATATCAAACAAAGCACCCTGTAATCCAGCTTCACTTTTTTCCTTTTCGAGTAATCCGACAATTCTGTCAAATAGTTGAAGGTAGTCCTCATCATTTACTTCTCCTCCACTATGTTTCATATGAACCCTTTTACATTCTTCTTTGATTTCGTTAACCATGAAAAGTTTCGCTGACTCATCATCACTATAACGTGAATCATCACTTTCTTCGTTTGTATCAGCATGATCAAAGTCAGTTTCGCTTAAATCTTCATAATCAACCATCATGTCATCATCAATATTCTCAAAAACTTTAAAAATGTCATTGATGGTTTTATGCACGTCTGTTTTAACGTTTGAAATTGTTTCTTCATTAAGTAAGTTGGAAGGTAGCTTTAATGCATCTTCCTCATGTTCAACCTGGAAACTGTAAAGCTTTTCACGCATTGGGTCCATTGCTTGCATGTAGGATCCGGTTGACGAAACATTGTACGTTGCCATTTGACTGTTGGTATTGTGGCTAATTTACCCTTATCTGAAGAACCAAAAGAAGAAGGAAGAACTTACTTAAATCATGAAAATTTAGCGAAACTTTGAGTAATATCTGGATTTGTTTGAGTGTTGTATTTCGCATGCGTTTGTAATAAGTTTTATGAATATATCGCAGTGAATGAATTAGAGCAAGAGGGCAACAAATAGTTTTGCGGAAAGCTTTACTAAAAGAAAGAAATATTTATGTAAATGTACAAAATTGTGCAAGAAGAAAAAAAAACATGACTGTAAACTAAATAAGGAGACTGAAAAAAATTGAACAATCTTGACGAGCAAGAGAGCTAGAGAGAGAAAAAAATAAGAAAAATGACAATAAACATGACTAATATACATAAACAAACAAATTCAAAATTCTAGGGAAACTTACAAGTCAAATTGTCCATTTACAAACTCATCATCAACATCCATATCATCTTCTTCCATTTCCTCCTCGATTTCACTTTGTTCATCCACAACTTCTTCATCTGGTGGTAGATTCGGATTACCAGGAATAAATGACCCATACTGTGGTTTATATGAACCTCTTCTTCCCATTGATCCATTTCCATTGAAATGATCAAACATTGTAGAGTCATCAACATAAGTGAAACCTTTGAAATTTTCTTGGACCGCCTGTGATAAAGGAGTTGAACCCATTGTTAATTGGCGATTTATTGCGGAAGTGGAAGCATTTGTAAATTCAGGATCAAAATTGGAGGTGTCTAATTCATTTGCAATATGAGGAACAAAGGGAGGTGGTAATTTCTTTTCTTTCAAGTTTTCCCAATTAACATCATGAAAGAATGGATGTGCTCTAAGTTCACGCGCATCATTAAGAGCACCTAATCTGTGTTTCGGATTTCTATTTAGTAAACCCTTAACGAAAGATCTGCCTTCTTGGGACAAAACTTCCTTTGGAAATCTAACTTTACCAAACGCAATATTCTTGTACATTTGTTGAGTGTTCTCGGCATAAAAGGGTGACCATCCACAGCACATTTCAAAAATCAAAACACCTAATGACCAAAAATCAACCATCTTTGTATATCCGGATTCGTCAAGCAAAACTTCGGGAGCTAAATATTCAGTGGTGCCACAAAAGGTGTTAGTTGTACCATTACCAGTTAAATTTGCCTTTGACAAACCAAAATCACACAATGCAATATGTCCATTCGCATCCAATAGGATGTTTTCAGGTTTCAAATCTCTGTAAACAATATCATGATCATGTAAATGTTCTAAAGCTAGAACTAGCTCAGCAATGTAAAATTTAGCTCTTTCTTCACTGAATCTTCCTTCTTTTTGTAGATGCCAAAACAACTCACCACCACTCATAAAGTCAGTAACCAAATAAAGGTCAGTTGGAGTTTGAAAGGAGAATTTCAGTCCAACAATAAAAGGTGATTCGGTAGTTGCTGTTCTCACCAAGATATTTCTTTCACCAATAGTATGAGCAATCTCCTTCTTTTTAACTATTACCTGCTTTGATAAAACTTTCATGGCATAAATTCTCATCGAATCTTTTTTTTTAACCTGAAAAACCTGACCAAAAGTACCTTTCCCCAAGAGTCTTAAGATTTCGAAATCGTTTGGTCCATAATGTGTTTTCTTGATGTTAGAATATTCTAATTTCAGCTTAAGTTTACCTGAGACTGGCTCATTTGGTAATCTTGGTGACAAATCATACCATTTTTCAACTCTTGAATCGTCAAGTGTTTTAGGTGATATAACTACATGACCTAAGAAAGATCCGTCAATCGTTGCATCATAAACAGACACTCGCAGTTGAGATTTTGAGCCAATAACATCAAAAAGTGCGGTATGATTCCAAAAAGGATGCGCAGGATTGTAGTTTCCGCTTGACTTAGTTCTTATTGAATTCAAGTTATCATTACTATTTTTTGTAGGGACAAAATTAGAGTTCTTATTGTCATAGCTTTCAGGACCTTGAGTGATAATTTCCGAAGACTCAAAAGTGCATACAACGTAAGGCTGTGAATATTTCGAGGTAATATTTAGATCACGAGCTTCCATAATATTTATACGAAGTTTACCTCTTTGAACAGTATCTACCGCCTCTGAAGCGTTTGTAAGGGAATAGCCTGATTTATTCAATTGTTGCTGTTGCTGTTGACTATAGTTATGAATATTTACATTTTCGTTGTTATAATTATTTTGATTGATATTCAACTGCGCAGTTAAGTTACTTTGTTGAGTATGATCAAATTGATTTATTGTTCTATTCAAAGCATTTGGATCGTTTATCGTTGTACCCAACGCATAAGATTTTTCATTTAGCCCAATAGTTGGAGTCGCATGCGGTAATATCTCGGAGGGGAAACCAGAAGCCGAGACTACTCGAGCTACTGGTTCACCGTTAAAATTTTGAGTACCATCTAATTGAGTTGGTCCAATTGGATCAGGGGTAATGGATTTGGCTTTAGCAAACCCAAATAAGTTTTTAGCAAAATCAGACATTGTAGATGAAGTCTGTTTGTGATAGCAGTAAAAAGAAATGTTAGTATTGTATCGTCAAAAAAAGCTACCAATAACAAAATCGAAAATTCGAATGTGTACATACTTGTTAGTTAGGTCCCAAAAACTCAAGTGTGTTGGACTGAATAAATTGATATGTGTATGGAAGTATTTCCAGTTTGAATCGGTTAAAAAAGATTAATCAGAAAAAGAAAAAAAAAAAAAGAAACGTCTTTCTCAGCAATTTATTGTATTCAACGTCAAAAAGCAAGATTTCTTAAAACGAGTTGCCTGTTTGAGTAGGTTTGAATTGAATGCTTTTACACAGAAGAGTAAACCAACTGTGTATATTATGCTAAATAAAATTATTGAATATGTATGCAAGGAAAAAAAAATGAGCTAAGCTTTAACTTAAAGAGAGAAACCGGATGCCACTTTAAGTGAAGCTAAGTTAATATGCCTTTAACTTTTAACAGTATTTGGTATGTCCAAACCTATGATAGTGCCCAATGAAGTAACGCAAAAAGCAGCCACTTAGAACTTATAGACGCAGACGCTAACCAATTGTCAGACTGAGAGCTTGATATACAGCAATCTGTAAGGAACAGTACAACCACTGCCAAGTCCACACAGACGAGGGCGATCCACTGATAGGAAAAAATAGAACAAAAAAGGGAGAAAAAACTAATTCGCGCTTTTTTCCCAATTCCGTTGCAACGGTCACGACAGAGTCGTTGTTGTGGAGCTAGCATGATATTGCAGTCCTATTACACACTCACTATACGCATGTTCTCTATAACTTGATCTTGAATCATCACATGGCCATTCCAGGCGACAATTGTGCCATCAAAGCCTCTTAAACCATCTTCCAAAACCCACACAGTTGTTTTAGAGTCTATTTCCAGTCCATTGATCTTATTAAGGCGAATACACTCGATGCTTTCTTCGTAGCTACCAATTAGTGCTGCAATATACTTATGAGTCACGAATTCACCACGACTATCCATTTTGCCAATGCTGAGCTGTTCAAATCTGATTCTGAGTCCATCTAGCTCTTGAAGAAAAATGTCTCCCTTGCGGAATTGCCCAGGACTTTTATTAGCATTTGACTTCTTGAATTTGCGGATAGAAACCATGTTGAATTTCTCACCGGCATCTAGCAACGCCTCCCATTCAGTAGTTGTCTGCTCAGCATTACATGTAGCAAAACCAGTACTTCGATTATCGACAAATTTAAAATAAAACTCATTTCCAATCTCCATTTCTTCACGATCAAGTAAATAAAGCGGTCTTCTCAAAGTCATTGCGTATTCCCAATCCAGTTTATACAAATCCTGGTCATTGTTGATAACATTTGACTCAAGTAAAAAACTCTTTCCGTTTTCATTCCATTTGTAAAGTATGTTTTCACATTTATCTAGGTTCAAATAATCGTTATCGGTTTCTACCTGTAGTATGCTATTAAGTTTCTTGTTAGTCCACCCATCCATCAATTTTTTTCTGGAAATGACAGACTGCAAATCAGTTTCGTTAACTCTTACCATATCTCCAATTTTCAGACCATTAGTGTTCGAATCCATTCTGATAACGTAGGGTTGTAAATTGAAGGTAATATCAAACCTTTTTTTTAATTTATCAAACTCTTTATTCAAATTGAATCTTTTCGAACGCAGTATACTTAAAAATCCAGTAGGTTTATTTTCATCTTCTATCAATCTGTTCATTTCGTTCAAATCTTCTTTCCTCGTTGGGTCAAATTCCCATAACTTTTTATCAAACCAAACAAGATGCCCTTCAGTTGTAAATACAGTATTTCCATGTTGCACTTTATTATCAACGTCAAAAAGCAAATACAAGTACTTCAATGTCTCGCTCAAAACAAAACTCTCCTGTCTATCCTGTCTTCTGTGATGAAGAATGTCCTGATACCCACTGAATCCACAAGGAGCAATAAAATGCTCTCTGAATCTCTCCAAATAGTTCTCACCGAGGCGTAAATAGAACGGATCCTTAGTTGCTGTGTATAGATGATATGTTGATTCAATCAATTCTGGTCTCAATGGATACCATTCTAGGCCTATAGAGTTTTTCACTAGCACTTCGTTCGTTAAATCGAGATCCAATCCCTCAATTAAATCTCCATTCTGGTACGGTCTGTCCAAATACTGAAAATACCCCTCTGATCTAAGTGGCATGAAATTCCATCGTTCGGGAACAGCACCATAATAGTTCCACAATTTAGCGTACACTTTGTGCAACTTTATTGAATTGCTGATATCACCACCTAGTACTTGCAAACCAGGAAAAAATGCACCTAAACTGTCAATCCATTCAGAAACAGCCATACCGGAATTGACATTCAAGTTTGTGAAAATACCGTTTTTGTTTTGCGAATGTGTAAGCAACGTTTTATAAGAGTCATCCCATATCTTTTGAAAGAAATCATCGTCAAATAAAATCGAGTATTTGAGCGCATATTCGTAAAAGGAGTCAATTGATGCACCTATACCTGTGATCTCATCAATAAATGTCCGTTTTAATGCATCGAATCCCATGGGAATCAAATCATATTTTGTGCGCATGCTCCAAAAATCAATGACGGTTCTTTTGGAGATATCTTCAAAAGTAGTGTCGTTTGTCAACCTTGAAAGTAAAGAAAATTCAAGAGTTAAGGAGGTGATACCAGCAACACACTGTTCTCTTTTGAGACCGTTTGAGATGTTGGGGCCATGTAGTAAGTTTGTTCTTGGATAGTTGAACACCAGGTGTTTTATTGTCTCATCCGTGAACTTGTAGTCATCGTCATGAAGAAAAGATATCATTAATCTTTTACCCAAATCATACGCCAATTTGAGTAAAAACCCATCATAGTCGGGTATAGTAAATCCTCTGCGTAGATCAATTGCGTATAAATGTGCACTGAGTAATGAACCTAGCAATCGGATATTTGTTTCGAAAATCTGAACTGTGGAATCGATTGCAAAATCTTTGAAAGTATTTTTAATTCTATCGACAGCATCAATAAATCCCTTTTTGTCACCCATAATGATAAAAGTATCCATTGCATCTATCATTGTAATTGAAAAATTCCCTAGAACGTCGTTTTTAACTGTATTGTAGGCATCTTGGAGATCTCGCACGTTAGGTTTACAAGTTAACGGACGTACCTCATCAAAAGGATATCCAAATTCCATATATTTACCCCATGCATATTTGAACAAATTTTCTGTTTCCATTTTCAGCTTGTTCAAGTGGGACTTCGTATATGTCGACTGGAATAGTTCCCTGTTAGTGAAGTTTGACTTGTATGTGTATTTTTCAAAAACATCGTCGGAATTGGTTGGTTTAGCTAATACAGCGTATATATGAAGACATATTATAAAGGTGAATATTGTTTGAATTTTGTAAAATCTCATAATGAATGATTTTGTAATAGATGGGATTGAGGCACTGTAGCTACATTCACAGAAATATAAAGTGATGCTGCTGCATATACGGCCGAAAATCATGCTCGGCAGATTGCCAGAAGCGATTTGATTGTGGGAGCAGCAATTCAAATCAATTTATCTTTGGGGGCAATAAGGATGGTTGCTTGGTTACTTTGTTGTTATCAAAGCCACTGAAAGCTAACTGATAATTGCAATGGCAGAAACAAGACGTCGTTCTAAGAGAATTGCATCGATTAAGGATGAAGTTTCCATTACTACTGCCGGCGGGCTAGTTGAAAGTGAGGAGGCAGCAGTTCCCAAAATATTGGATGCTAAGAGCAGAGTCACTAAACTTAAAACAACAAAGCCTAAAGTTGTTAAGATTGATAAGCCTGTTTTAACTTCTGCGTCACAGAAAACCAATCCTAGATCTGCGAAGAAAAGGGGTGTCGTGACAATTGATGATGAAGGCGATCAAGAAGAAGGTGAGGGAGAATCTACTGAGTTAAAAGAGGGTGATTCTTTACCTAAGTCTCTTGTTTTGGAAATACAAAGTTCCGAAAAGATCAATTTACTAGAATACGCCAAAAAAGAACATATTTTGGTAATTTTTGCTTACCCCAAAGCATCTACTCCAGGTTGTACTAGGCAAGCTCAGGGATTCAGGGATGAGTACGATCAATTGAATGGTGAATTACATGCGGCAGTTTTGGGATTGAGTGCAGATACTGCGAAAGCGCAAACTGCATTTAAAACAAAACATAAACTGCCATATGATCTTTTATGTGATGTTCACAAGGAGTTGATTACTTTGTTAGGATGCAAGAAAACACCAAGTGGTATTATAAGATCACATTTCATTTTTGTGGACGGGGTTTTGAAAGTTAAAAAGGTGAAAGTTAGTCCTGAGGAAAGTTTCAGAAGTGCATTAAAGCAAGTTGAGGAATTAAGCAAGTAGAAATCGTTGTAATGTTTGTAGAAGTTTTTTGGTTACTGCTGCTGCTTAATTATCATCAGCATTATTATAATGGTATTGAGAGGAGGAAACAAATCACGTTTTTAGATTTTGATATATTATAAACTATGATGATCTATTTAAAATTTGAGTTATATAAGAAAAGAAATATAATACGAAGGCAATATGTATATTCCTTAACGGTTAGATTTAGCAACTCTTTCTAATTCATCCTTCTTCTTAATAGCATAAGAAGTTGAGGAACCCTTAGCAGCGTTAACTAATTCTTCAGCTAAACATTCAGCAATAGTCTTGATGTTTCTGAAAGAAGCTTCTCTTGCACCAATAGTTAACAAAGCAATGGATTGGTTAACTCTTCTTAATGGAGAAACATCAACGGCTTGTCTTCTAACTGCACCAGCTGAACCAATTCTAGTTGTGTCTTCTCTTGCACCAGTGTTGACAATAGCATCAACAACAACTTGTAATGGGTTTTGATCGGTTAAAACATTGATGATTTCTAAAGCGTGTTTAACAATTCTAACAGCCTTTAATTTTTTACCGTTATTTCTACCGTTCATCATCAAAGAGTTGGTTAATCTTTCAATGATTGGACATTGTGCTTTTCTGAATCTCTTGACGGCATATCTACCTGCAGTATGGGAGACAAAGACAGGTTGTCTGATTTGAATATAATCAGTTAAAGAGATGTCCTTAACAACAACGTCTTCGAAGGTCCATTTGTTGAAAAGTTTGATTTCTGAAGCACCATCTTGAATATCCTTTGGGATTGGAGTAGCTAATTCAACGTATTGAATTTCAACTGGTTCAGAAACAATTTCTTCTTCTTCGACAACTTGAGGTTGTTCTTCGTGTTGTTGTTCTTCGATATCAGACATATTGTACGGTGTTTACACTTGCTAAAACAAAGTAGTAGAGATCTTGAAAATTCGTCAAAATCAACATTGAGGAAAACTCTCCTTATTACATACTACCAGCTACCAAGTTTTTCACCCACACAGAGGGACCACGTCTTCGGCCACGAGAAAATCTACCCGCGGCCAATCAGCAGTCCAGCCTTCCAAACGTGGAACTATCACCCGCACACCGCACACACCAAGACGGAAAAACGAATGAAAACGCAGTCTCAATTGGCCCAAATAGGCAGGCTAGCTTCAAAAGAGGGTTACCCGGACGTTCCCAACACGCATATGTGCGCGCTTATCTGCAGAATTGCCGCACTGTCCCAATTAGGAAGGCTAGCTTCAGAAGGGGGTTACCCTGCCTTACTTACTGCTCACGTGAGCAGCAGCAGCAGCGGTAGCGGTAGAGCTGAGCCGCCTGTTCCTCCGCCACAGCAACTCCGCTCCCCGCATTTTGTTTCCTCACGCCCGGGGCTAGTCACCTTTGCCAGACGCCATCTTATTGAAGAAGAGCACTTATATATTAAAGTTACATTTTCCGGTCTTGCCTTGGCTGGTCTTCCAGCAGCAGTTTTATAATCAAACCATCAATTCACCATGAACACACGCTCAATGCCCTTAACTTTCGAAAGAGAAGACTCATTGCCAAAACTTCCTCTTCCGGAAATTCAAAGTTCAGTTCTGCAAGCTTTGGATGCTTTGAAACCATTAATCTCAGACCATGATTTTCAGAATCTTGTTGAAAGCGCTGAGAAATTCGTCAACTCTAACCAGAGTAAAATCTTACAATCACATTTACGCAAATACGCCAATTCAAACAATAACTATTTGAATAGTGATGGTATTGCATCGGTTACTTCTAATGTGTATGGTGATTTGAGAGGCCAAACGTTACCCAGAAATCCATTTTTCATTCTTGAAGATGACCCAATGAAGAATTTTGCTCCAAGTCAAGAATATAGAGCCGCCGTTTTAACCACTTCAACTTTGAGATTTATTGTCGCTTTACAACAAGGTACTCTTAAATCGGATTTTACTCCTTTTACCCATGAGCCATTGACAATGACTTCTTATAATAATTTATTCGGTACTACTGTTATACCATTGAATAATGGTGTTGGTATGAAGAAATATGAGGATTCCAAACACATTATTTTCATGTCAAGAGGCCAATTCTACTCATTGACAGTTTTGAGTGAAAATAACCAAATTTGGTTTTCCAAACATGAATTATCTGCTATTATTAAAAAAATTATTCATGATTCACATCTCCAGAAATCAAATTTTAATGTAGGTACTTTCACTAGTGAATCTAAATTAACTTGGAAAATGGCCAGATTATCATTAGAAAGATCAAATCCAAAACAAATGGAATTAATTGATAGCGCCTTGTTTATCGTTTGTTTGGATCATGAAAATTTCGGTACCAATGATGATGATGGTGCTAATAATACTGAAAATGACAAAATTCAATTCATTACACATGGTACTTCACATATAGATAATAAAGGTTTCCAATTTGGTACTTGTATTAATAGATATTATGATAAGATCAATTTAATTGTTAATAAGAATGCAACTGCTGCATGTATTTATCCTGCTTCAATTATCGACGGTACAACAGTTTTGAGATTTATTAGTGACATTTATACTGACTCTGTGCTCAGATTGGCCAGAATGATTAATGGTAAAAATTATACTTTGTGGACAGAGATTAACACTGTTCCTATCAACAATGAGATTATAAAACCAAATTATGGTCATATCCAATTCAATTTGACAAATGAAATTGAAAATGGTTTACATTTAGCCGAATCAAGATTATCCGATATAATTAATCAACATGAATATGTTTCAAAAAAAATTAAAATAGGTAAAAATTATATTCGTGAAAAAATGAATTTACCTGCAGATTCGTTTACTCAGATTTGTATTCAGATAACTTATTATGCCCTTTATGGTAAATGTCCTTCAACTTTTGAGCCAATTTCAACACGTAGATTTAGAGATTCAAGAACCGAACCAATATGTGTTCAGAATGAAACTATTTTGGATCTTTGTCAATCGTTTATTTCTCAAACCTCAGATGCAGAAAAATGGAAACTATTTTTGGAATCGATCAATTCACATAAAGAAATGGTTAAAAGTGCCAGTAAAGGTTTGGGTTTTGAAAGGCACTTGAGTGCTTTAAGATCTGTTTTCATCCAGAAAGATTTATCGAATAAACTAAACCCTGAACTACAAAAAATTGAAAAAAATTCAATTCCTCCATTTTTGTTTAACCCCTTATTGGAGCAACTTTACAAACCTGAATTAATTGCCGCAAACTGTGGTAATCCGGCATTGGATTATTTTGGTATTACACCATCCATTCCTTCCGGATTTGGATTGGGCTATATTATCAAAGATGATTCCATTACAATTGTTGCCTCTTCACAATGGAGACAAACTAGTAGATTTTTGAACACTTTAGAAAGTGTCTTTCTACATGTTAAACAAATTTGGAAATCTGTCGTCCTTAATAAAACACCGACAAGAGATACTGAGTTACAATCTTACATACAATCAATCCCAATGTCAATGGTTACTTCAAACAATTCTTCATGGTTGCCTTGTTTAGGAAGCAATACCAATGGGTCTATCTCATCTTCATCTACATCTAAACCCGATGCTTATATCCTCGGTGGTTACGACTATTTCGATGTTGGCCAATTGAATCTAAGGTCAGAATTTGCCTCGAGAGTGCAATCACGCACAATTAGTAGAGCTAGCAGTCAAGTTAATCTAGGTAAATCTCCGAGCTTTAAGAACGTTAACTCGGCCCACAAGGAAAATCCAATTGTAGTTGGTAGACTGTTGGGTGGCCAAAGAGACATATAAATAAATTTTCGTACTATACATTTATTATATACATCTTTTTTCTATTAAAAATTAAACGATGTCATGATTAACCTGTTCTAATTTTTTAACTTTTTCATCTATATCGCCAAACTCCACAGCTAAAATGACATTTGCCAAAATCAACAAAGTACCTGTAATGATAAAGCATACCCACAATAGCCCACTTTGGGCAAGCATACCAGTGAAAGACGGACTTATAGATCTAGCTATCTGTTTACCTATGTTAACAGAGCCCATAACCCTAGACAACTCCATTGGTTCAATCAGAGTCGTTAAAATGATTTGTCGAGGAACAACATCAAATCCTGTGGTCATTTGATTAAGTATATAAAAAGCTGCTGCGATGGGAAACTTGAATCCCAATATTGGTATCATCATCAAAAACAAGGCACATGGTATTTGTGTAAGTACAGATGACTTGATAGGCCCAATACGCTTGGCAAACCATGCTGATGGAATCGCCGTGATCGACATAGCTATACCTGAAAGTCCAAACAATGTTCCCAACATCACCGCAGGCGTCATGTATCTTTGCTTGAAATAGTAAACTACCCACGCATCAGTTGTAAACCCATAACCAAACGAATCCAGCATAAATGGGATAAGAAGCTTAAAGAGAATGGATTGAGTTTGTGGTGATAATCCCGTTATAGTGACATGTTCAACTGTCGATTCAATACGCAGTAATGGACGACGTTCCCCTGACTCGACGTTCACAAGGAGGGATGAAGTGGAAGGTGATTTTGAAACTTGATGGTGTGTTTCAGAGACATTGCTGGATTCATCATGAGTGAAACGCTTATATGGTGGAACGTATGATGGTTCTGCTTTATATGACACAAACAGAAGTGATAAGAGTTTCAACGTTGAAGTAAATATCAAAACTATAAATGAGTATTGATATGCAGTTTTGATTGAATAGTTATAATGCTGTGTGAACAATTCAACTAGTAAACCTGCTCCGAACGATCCAAGCGATGCTCCAACTGCTCCTAGCACTGAATGGATTGCGTATACTTCAGGCCTGTGATTAGGAGGTGTAAGGTTTGCCAAAACAGTTTCTTCAATAGTTTTAAAAGGACCTGTTTCTCCTCCTGAAGGCGATATCACTCCAACTATAGCCGCAATCAATAAGTAGCTGAAATTAGACGTACCCGTTGCAAAAACACCACTTGCCAAAACCATGAGTAGACTTCCCAACAACATGATAAATCTGTTTCCAATCTTGTTTGCATTCCAGGTAAGAAAATAAGAGATGATCGAGTCTCCAGCCATTGTCAACGTCATGAAAAGACCAATTTGAACTTCAGAAATTTTAAGCTCTTTCAGGTACAATGTCAATATTTGATTCGTCAACCCAAACGAGATCATGCGAATAAACACCGAAAACCATAGGAGTCGAATGTCAGTAGATGATGTTCTCAAAGAGCGTAATATATGTGTTGACATTCTTTGTAGTTTTTCTAGTTGCAATTGATGTTTATTCACTTCTCCTTGGACAGACCCATATTTTTCTAACAAAGGCCGTTGGAAAAAAAAGCGCTCACATCAACCTTGTACAATCTTGGAGAAAAAAAAGTAAACTTTTTGTTTGGACGATAACTAATATAATTATTGTAGATGATAAGCAATCAGGATTTACATTAGAGTTGAACAGCCGATACACTTCCTTTTTTTAAGGTGCCGAACACAAGGTGTTTTTTTCCCAGTCAATAATTTTGAAGTGGGTTCTAGTGTTTACTTTTTACCATTTTTATCAGCTTTGTCATAAAGTATTTATTACTAGATTGTTCAAGAACTATGGAAAGGTCAAACCGAAATGTTGTAGACGCAAGTTTCAGTGAAAGCAACCCCATTCATTTGGAAATAAAAAATTCAGATTTTCATCAAAAACAAACTCTTTCATCCCTTGCAAAAAACAATAAAAAATTGTGTAAAACTAAACGATTCAAGAAGATTGCATGTACAGAATGCAGGCAGCAAAAGGCAAAATGTGATGCAAATGAAAAAGCTCCAGACTCTTGCACAAGATGCAAAAAACGTAATATATCATGTACACTAGATTCAGAGTTTAAAAGAACTTTTAAAAGAGCTAAAATAGATGAGTTAGTGAAAGAATACGAAATCATCAAATCAAAGTTTCAAATCATGCCTGATATACCAAATGCACTACCAAACAAAAAAAAAGCCTCCACTCTGGACTCAACTTCAACTTCAACTTCAGCTTCTAATTCGAATCCAATCTCCACTTGTGGTACAAATGCGCAACCGAGTCCGACTTCAAATTATTTAATACCATCCATACCGAACTTACAAAGAACTTCAAATTTTCTTACTAATGATAAAAAACTTTTGTTTCAGGCATCTTTACCCGATTCAAATATACTTCCCACTTCTTCATCAACTGACTTTAGTCTATTCAACAATGTTTCTATGAACAACTCAAATGATGCGTCAGTTTCAGCAAGAAATAAAGAGCAATCCTGCCCATTAAGCCTACAAAGTGAACGACCAGCGTCTTCTTCACACTCAAATATGCATATTTGTAACCAACTATCTTCCTCCACTAATGAATCGCAGTCCGGACCTTTTGCACCACAGCAAAAATATGACATAAATCAGTCTCATCCAGCAACTAGAGTGAACAGCTCATATAATCTAATATCATTAATATCTGCTGCAAATGCCTCTTCAAAGGACGAGAATTCAACTGCTGCCCCTTCACCATTAGTTGAGAAACATCAGTTTGACAATTCAAGTTCACAGTGTACCCCTAAAACCTTGGGTGATGTAGTTTTGGATGTAAATCAAATTGATGTATTGTACAACACATTTGTCAAGTATTATCATCCAATATTACCCGTAATTGATATAAGCAAAGGAATCGAAAGAATATATAGACTATGTCCTGTCTTATTTTGGACGGTTATGTTTACTGCATTACGTGGCCATCATTCCCTTTTACCAATTATTTCTTCATCTGAGTGCCAATCGCTATATTTTACCTTATCACCTATTCTAAAATCTGTTTTGGCTGAAATTACAATCTCTCCAATTACAAGATATGCACCAACTGAAGTTGAAGAACCTATTTTAAATGCATCAAGTGTATATTCTGTCCAAGCATTTCTAATTTATACTTTTTGGCCCCCATTAACGTCATCGTTGAGTGCAGATTCAAGTTGGAATACTATCGGTATTGCTATTTTTCAAGCAATTAGAATTGGTTTACAATCGCCGGGTCATACTTCTGACAGATTAAAATCTACAAATACAGAATTTATGAATGAGCAAATTAGAACTTGGATGGCATGCAATATTGTGTCACAAACTATCGCATCAGTATTTGGGTTTCCTGGATTCTTTCAGCCTTATGGATCATTGGCATTAACTGGAATTGAAGTCCCTACTACATTGAAGCAAATGTTTGAAATTCAAACATTCGAAGAGCAGGTAGAAAAAACTTTGAACAGTAATCAGTTTGATCCTTTACGTTTAAACCAGGCTTCCGAAAGGTTGCCGTTGATTCAACTCTTGGATAATGAATTAAACCAGTTGGAATTAAGACTATCTTCAGATTTGAATCAACCACTTGATGATTTCAGAAAACTTTCATTATATTCATCAAGATTACATTTACTGGCATATCATTTCTTAGATACCGAACAGATAACAAGCTTTCAATTGAACAGAGGTTTTATTAAAACTTATAATGCTGCTTTGTCGCTTATCCAACACTGTAAAAACTCACAGGAAAGAGATTCTACGTTTGTGAATAACTTGCCAAGCTCACATATTTTAACTATTTGGCAAGCATCTGTTATAATTGCAAGGTTAGTTCATTCTTCGTACAAAGACATTCTAGATGTTCCTGCCGGTAAAGCATTATATCAGTCAGCTATTGGTTTAGCATTGAAATCTTCAGTTATTAAACATGATCTTGCATACAGATCATGTGGAATTATGAAATCTACTTGGAACTTATTCAGTACATTAGATGTAGCTGAAGCGGGCGTTTTGAAAGTCACAGTAAGATCAAGAATGTCTGCAAGTGTGTTTTTTGATTCATTGTGGGTGTTGAGAGAAAAATGTGGCATGATTAAACTTAGACCAACCAAGGAAAAGACTAGCGCTTCTGAAAGTGTTGGATCCGATAGTGATGTCGATGTGATAGATGATAATTCAAATGATAAAGGATTCAAGAACATGAAAAAAAGTGTGAACAATGAAATGATGAATCCCGAAGATAGAATATTTTCCGGTAAGAGAAAATACAATTATCATCCTGAATCTGCGGCCAGAAGAATCATAAGTACAATTCCACTAGATCCACAACCGATTGCTTTGGCCGAAACTCCCCATGAGAGTGATAATAGTAGTAAACAAAGTTCTCCATATTTGTTTAATTATAAGTCTCCGACGTATTCAGAGTCTAGCATAAAAAAGATTATTACTCCCCAAAGTCTTGTTAATGCAAATACTTCATACTATCAGAACTCTCTGGATAACGCTAGTATAATTACTTCTAAAGATAAAAATCATGAAACTAGTAAGAAGTCACAAGCTGAAACTATCGTTAGTGCCACAGAAGAAAATGAAATGATTACGGATACAAGTCACGTCTATAACACAGGTCAAGATAGCGCAGCACCATTTTTGATTGACTCATGGGATATTGGCAACGACTTTGACTCTGCAATGCTATTCAAGGATATTGGATCTGTCATGGATGAGTTCGGGTTTTATGCCGACTAATAAAATTGTTATATTAGCCACCTAACAATGTATAGTAATTAAATTGTAATAAAGCAAAGTAAAATAGACTTAATTTGAGTTTGTTGAAACTCTGTGCACCAGGTGAATGCGGGAAGTTGTCGAAACATGAAATTTTTCTGATTTTTTTTCAGTGCAAGATCATACCAGGGCAAGGATAACATTAAGAAAGCCTATATAATAGATCCAAACGCATCGCAACCATGCCTACAGAACTACAAGACGCTGTTCCAGACATTGTTATTGGTGGAGACCAACCAGTAGAGGAATTTGAGTATGAAAGTGAAACTGAATTAGATAACAACGACGATGTCAAAACTGAGAAGAAAGTCAGTTTCGTGGAACTCGATGAAGAATCTGGTGAAACTGAAGAAGAAATCAGAAAGAGAGAGTTTGAGGAAGGTGGAGGACTACCAGAGCAATCTACCAATCCGGATATTTCATCTTTAAGTCCAATTTCAGCTGAAATCATCAATAGACAAGCAACTATCAACATCGGTACTATTGGTCACGTCGCCCATGGTAAATCTACAGTGGTTAGAGCCATTTCTGGTGTTCAGACTGTTAGATTCAAGAACGAATTAGAAAGAAACATTACAATTAAACTAGGTTACGCAAATGCAAAAATTTACAAATGTAATGATTGTCCTGAACCAGATTGTTACCGTTCCTTTAAAAGTGACAAGGAAATTCATCCAAAATGTGAGACTGAAGGTTGTAAAGGTAGGTACAATTTAATTAGACATGTTTCATTCGTTGATTGTCCAGGTCACGATATTTTGATGAGTACTATGTTATCCGGTGCTGCTGTCATGGATGCTGCATTACTATTGGTTGCAGGTAATGAACCTTGTCCACAACCCCAAACCTCAGAACATTTAGCAGCAATTGAAATTATGAAATTGAAGCACGTTATCATTTTACAAAACAAAGTCGATTTAATGAAGAAAGAAGCTGCAGTCGAACATGAAAAATCAATTCTTAAATTTATCAAAGGTACTATTGCTGATGGTGCTCCAATCATTCCTATTTCCGCACAATTGAAATACAATATCGATGCCGTTAATATGTGCATGGTGAAGTCTATCCCTATTCCAATAAGAGATTTTTCAGCTCAACCAAGATTAATGGTTATCAGATCCTTTGATGTTAATAAACCAGGTTCCGAAATTCAAGATTTGAAGGGTGGTGTTGCCGGTGGTTCCATTTTAAGTGGTGTTTTTAAAATTGGTGATGAAATTGAAATCAGACCAGGTATTGTCACTAAAGATGATAATGGTAAAATTCAATGTAAATCCATTTTTTCGAGTATCATTTCTTTATTTGCAGAAAATAATGACTTGAAGTTTGCAGTTCCTGGTGGTTTAATTGGTGTTGGTACAAAGGTTGACCCAACACTATGTAGAGCTGATAGACTTGTTGGTCAAGTTGTTGGCTCAAAGGGTAATTTACCATCTGTATTTACTGACATTGAAGTTAATTATTTCCTATTAAGAAGACTATTAGGTGTTAAGACCGATGATCAGAAAAAGGCCAAGGTCAGAAACTTAGAAGTTGATGACGTATTAATGGTTAATATTGGTTCAACCGCCACCGGTGCCAGAGTGGTGGCAGTCAAGGCTGATATGGCGAGATTAACATTGACTTCTCCTGCATGTACAGAAATCAATGAAAAAATTGCTTTATCAAGACGTATTGACAAACATTTCAGATTGATTGGTTGGGCCACAATTAAGAAAGGTACAACAATTGATCCTATCAATTAAATTTGATAGTATTCTCTTTTATTGGGAACATGTATATCTAGTTAATATCAAAGTAACCGTTGAGTCTATTACAATAGTTTTACCATTCGTATTTTTTTTCGAAGAAACTTATTTTACATCCATCATTCTATATATAAATAGACCAACTATAAAAAAATTATATAAAACAAAACCAAAAATATGAAAAAAAATATTAAAAACGCTACTATGAAAAAGTGCAATAGTTTTCTTTGAATTGTTCAGATTCTAAAAATTTCGAATAAGAATCAGTTTCCATCATTCTATAAACCTTCACCTTAATTTCGTTGTAAAGTGCAAAGGTTTCTTCAAGAAATTTTAGTTTCGGGCCAAATATAGTATCTGTAGGCGAAAGGAGCGATAGTTCAAATCCTCTCAAATGTTTCAAATTTAAGGTTAGACGAGGGTTTTTGTTTGAATTGACTGCTGTAGAAGCGACTTCTTCAATCACGTGTTTTTTGTTCAGTGGTGCATCATCAGAACGGGTATCATTAGAACAGGTACCATCAGAACGGGTACCATCAGAATGTGTATCATCCAAATGTGTATCATAGTTATGTATATCACCAGAACGTGCACCTTTAATAATTGCAAAGTTTGATCCATTAGTTTTGTTGGCATCAAATTGTAGTCTATCTTGAAGTTCAGAAACGTCTATTGAAGATTTATCAATGGCTGCACTTTCCTGAAAAAAATCTTGAATCTTAAACCTTAATTTAGAGTCAATATTTATTTCATTTGGTGCATCTTCCGATATGTACATTGCAAAAATTGAGTAAACTTTCGATAAGCAATATTCTGATAGTTTGTTCATGGCAGTATAAATCGTTAGTTTTTTATGATTCAAATCATTTGTTTGTTTCTGTGTGAAAACTTGCTCCCTGAAAATACCATCATTTTTAAGTTTTTCAAAATACAGTTTCTTTTCCCTATTTTTTAAAGATATCATTTTTTTCAAAATTTTCATTTTTTTATGAAACTCACTAATTTCATCAAAAACATCTAAGTTTTCAATACAAACGTTTTCAATCATAAACGTTCTCAAAAGGTATTTCAATCCTGGATCTCTTAGTATTTTCTCTAGAGAAAGATTATTTTTTGTCGTTAAATCAACCGATAAGAACGTCGGGCGGTTAGTCAATGCATCGCCTTCCAAATTTAAATTCCATTTGACTAATTGATATCCAGCAGAAGTCAAAGTATATATTGCATCTTTTGAGGGTGAAAAAAAGGCCAATTCAGTATTCTCAGCGGACTCACATGAAATTAGGCCAAGCTTGTTGAACATGTTGGCAACCTTTAAAGCATCCTTGTAATACATCAGATCAGTACAATCTAATAAGTATTGAATTAAGGCTTTACCTGAAAAACAGTTGGTGATTGTTTTTTCACGTCCTTTGAAACTGATTATTTTCTGTTTGAAAAATCTTAAGCCTGTATTGGAGCTGTAGTACTGAACATGGGAGTCTGAATCTGGATTTGTAAAGAATCTATGGTAAAAGGGTGATACATTTGAAGTATTTTTGTCAACGTTACTACTTTCAGAATCTTTTTTCTTAATAGCAACCGACTCTTTTTCACAGACATGATGTTCAACAACACTTTCTTGTTGTCTTTTCCTCAAATACTCAAAAAAAGCTGATTCATTTTCAAGTGGATTAAACTCGAAAGTTGGTTCATTTGTAGCGGTACCAAATATTTGTGTATAGTTTGAGACAGTTTTTAGCAATGCTGGCCCGAATTTTGTAATGTGATCAGGCCCATTTTTAGAAGACCAAATATTTCTCGTTGTCCCCATTATTCTACTGAAAAGTAGTTTATCGGAGTGTTCATTATGTATTATGTCATCTGTTCTTGAATGCCTCTCAAATTTCATCAGCTGAATAGAGTTGAAGTTGGATTGAAGGATTTCCGGTAGTATTAAATTTTTTATGTTTGGCATTCCCATTTTTAAGCAAAATTGATGTAAGATTGCAACTCCCTTGGGAGTTGGTTGTAATATCATTTTCTTCGTGATGCTTCTTGCAGTTTTATCATCCGGGCAATGTAATAGTTTTGCCGTATAGAATATTTGCAATAGTTCATATGCAAAGTCATGCTTAATCTCATATGACAATATTGTCAATGTTACATTATATTGGAGATTTATATGAAGGTTTTCCATAATAGCGATTGCTTTTTCAACTGCAAATGTATAAGGATATACTTTTTTCAAAGAGAATTTTAGTATTGAAGGAAACTGTTTTTTAGTTTCTGCTTTTAAGTTTAAACAGTACAGTAATGTTGCAAATATGGTTTTCAAGTCATGATGATAAATTAGACCAGCTGGTGTTCTTGTAAGAGATTTAAGTGAAACCTGATTACTTATGCTTTGTTTAATATTCATTTTAGCTTCTACAAAATAATGGATTTGTGATCTTGCTCCGTTGAAATTGCTCTAAAAAGTCTGTGTGATGTATTAGTGATAAAAAAGTAAGCTGTAAACTAGGTTTTTAAAAAAATTGCATGCTTTAAACCTGTTCCGTTAACAGTCATACACCTTTTTCCAATGATCAGAACCATTTTTGGTTTTATAATACCCAGCAGATCCCAAAAACTGAATCTGAAACCTTGCTCTTGCAAATGCTCATAATATAAAAGCTCAGCCAGGATGGAAAAGCGAAGCACCGCCGTGTTTCACAATAAGTTCTCTTGTTCAATGGCCTTCACAGCAACCTTAGCTAGCGTTTATTTGTTTAGTGCTTATTACTTGATTCATATAAATATATATATATATATATACAGACGACAGTGTCATGCGTTTGTTAGAACGAAACAACCTAGGTTTTTCAGCCTAAGTCTTACATATTTTTTTTGAGGTTTTCCATGTTGATCATGTGTCTGGCCATCATTCTAGCTCTTAGCTCTGCAAAGTTACCCGACTTACCCATATTACTGTATTCCAAGTCCTCCGATCTGATAATGGATCCGACACTCATAAACATACCGAAAAAACCAGCAGATCCGAGAATGTACTGACCTAAAGTGTTCACGACACCGTTTGGTGCACCACCTTTCAAAATGGCGTAACCACCAAACACTAAACCTGAAACTGCACCAACTGTACTCTGTAAAAAAAAATTGTTTAATTTGTTATGTTAGTATATGGTATATGAAATGGCGGTGGAATAATTAAATACTTACACCCATGAGAAAACCCATTTTCAACTTGTCAAAAAGGGAAGGTTGTTGGTATTGCACTTGCACTTGCTGAACAGGAGGCATTGCTATTGTATAGAAATATATGAACTGTACGAAGGGTACACTGGCGGGAATAGAAAACCAAGGTGCAGATGCATCACTGAAAACTCCAACTTCACCACCTCCACTAATTGGCTGTTTCGAGAAACAAAAAATCTTCGCTAATGGTTTTACTACCGAGATAAATATAGTACTATTTTGCTACATAAAGGGCACAGTGTAAACATATCAAAAAGCGGATATTTAGATCTGCCATCCCGACCAGTTGTTCTGCTGAGGTTGTTGCGGAAGCTGTGATTGTGACTGCGGCTGCTGTTGATGGGGTTGTGGAGACTGTGATTGCAGTGATGGCCATCCACCACCTGTTTGTTGATTGATGAACATACCCTGGTTCACATATTGTGGAGATTGCTGTCCCGTGTTTCCCATGCTTGGGTTCATCTGTTGTCCGTAAACGATATTTTGTGCCGATGCGTTGTAACCCGACATATTTCCAGCGTTCAGCTTATTTGTATTACCTCCCATTTGATTTTGTTGCGTGAGCTGGTTCAGCTGGTTCAACTGATTCGCGGAGTTAGCATGTGGAATATTGTATGAGCTCCCGTATCCAGTATTTAGTGGATTCCCACTAGCCATATGTGTCAGATTTATTTGCTTCATATTATTCATGTTAGTCCTGCCATTTAGGTTAGAGATACTGCTCATATTGTTCATTTGATTCATTTGACTCATACCATCTGTTGCTGAAATGTACTGCTGTTTTTGATGCTCATTTAAAACAGGTTTTGGTGGTAATGCAGGGTGTGTGGAATTGGATACAAGAGCAGGAGAAGATCCAGTCGAAGTAGATGCTAAGGTTGTTGCAGCTCTAGAACCTTTCCTCGACCTAGGAGGTGGTGGAGGTGGTGGAACCGGAGGTGGAGAAACAGAACTTGATGCTCTTGAACGTGGTGGAAGCGGTGGCTGTAATAATGTACTATTCACGCCCATCCGTGATGCAAAATCAGAAACTAGTGGACTTGATACCTGATTCGATTGTGAAGTTACACCAAAATAGTCTGATGTTTGACGATCTGGGGCTTGTACTGCGACTCTACTTTGATCCGCTGTTTGTTGAGGAAGTAACTGCATTGGAGATGGCATTTGAGATTGAAAATGAGGCTGAGGATATGCATAGGTTTTTTGAGTCGATTGTTGTCGTCCATCGGTAGATGGATTTTGGCCCTGTGGTGTCAAAGACGCAGACAATGAAGATATATCAGGATATGTTGATTCGAATCCACTGGCTCCAAAATTAAATGTCTGTTCAAATTGTTGCATAAAGTGTTCTTTCATTGACTTTGATGCACTACCTGTCAAGTTTGCTTTCATTGGCTGTAGATCATCACCAGAGTTTTGCGCAACTGCTTTTTGTGTTATGTTTTTGAAAGTGTCCATTTGAACGTCTTTTAACACCTCTTCTTCATTTTCAGTAGATTGAGGTGGTACGTTTTGCTGTTGCTGCTGTTGCTGCTGTTGCGGTTGCTGGTTTCCTGTGCTTTCAGATTTGAGTTTTTCCAGCAGTTGATCCATTGGCAACGAAAAATCTAGAACATGTTGTTGCGGAGAACTCATCATAATTTGGGGAGTTGCATTTAGTAATTCATCAGAATTTGGAGATTGCGAGTAACTCACAACATCTGAAAATTTAACCTTTTTATGTGACTTTCTTCCAGCTTTCACGGTTGAGCTAGCCGAGGGTCTTTCGCCTGTTAGAAGGAATTCAGTGAAAGAATCAATATCTAACTTTTTTTTAGGTTCATCCTTATCGGTTGGGTCTGGCCCTGGTTCAAACCCGGTTGAAACTTCCTTTCTTTTCCTTGATAATATTGGAATTGGTTTAGGCACCGGTGCAACCACTTTAACTAAAGATCTTGTCAATGCTTTGCCTAAAAGTGCATGGGCAAGCAGTCTCATCAATGCAAAAAACTGTCCAATATTAAGCGAACTGGCCCATTTAGTGAATGCTATCCTCATCCTGTCTTGTATTTGCTGAGGAATTTTGAAATTTTGCATAAATAGAAAAACATCATCAATAGTAACCGTCTTATTAGTTACTTTCCTTTCTTGAATGTTTTCATACCATCTCAAATAAGTCTTGAGTTCTTTTTGTGACATATCATTCAGTGTTAACGATAGCGGGATAGAACTATCGTTATCAGCTATTAGTGTATCGGTACTACTTGAATGTTTTGGGGCATCCTTTAGTTTTGCAAGTGGTGAAAGAGAATCAGCACTCCTAGTAGATGATAACGGTTTGATTGTGTCAATAGTATCATCACTGTGTGATTTAACCGAATGAATGTTTAGAGTATGAAATGCCTTGGATAACGAATTATCAGAATGCACGCTTTTCGTCAACGGGCTAGCAAGCTCCTGTTTCTGTGTAATCTTAGATTGTAGTTCTTCCGTATTAGTATTAGTTGATGGATAATGCTGGGCAAGCATGTTACCTTGAGTCAGTTGACTATTAAAAAAGTCATCAAAATGATCCGTTGAGGTCGCAGTCACGGGCTGCGAAGTGTGTACCATTCCTGGAATATGGTTCCAGTTAAAATTTGTTGACATTTTCAAAAAATTTATTCTATGTTCTATCAAATTTTCTTTGTTTTTATTGGAGAATAATATAATATATATGGAATTTGTAATGTTTAGTGAAATTAATAACGAACGAACGCTGGTGTTGTACTGTTTCGAATTTTCAGTATATTATACTGCAGAAGTGTCCAAGTCTTTATATGAAAACACCCACAAACTCAGCTAATATGGTTTGAATCAGGTACACCTGTATCCAGCAATGCAAAAGACTACAAGTCCATCAGACAACAGCTGGAGACTCTACTAAAACGAAATGCGATAATAGAGCGAACGGAGGCCACTAGGTCTATTCGCGACATCGGAGTTGTTGTGGATGCTGCATGTTTTTGCTGCTCTTCGTTATCATTATTTCATTATCTACTATTATACAATTAGTTTATAAAAAGAGACATTTTGCTCAGCTTTTCTGAATCTCAGAAAGTTCGTGTTCCGTCAGATGACTATGGTTTCCATGGTATTGAAGAGAGTGGTCAACAGGTTGAAAATTTTGCGTGGTTGTCTTTGCCGTTCCTTTCAATTTCTGCTTTGTTGCATCAGCCAGTTTACTCGCTAAGAAATTCATATAATGATCATTTGTAAACTCCGTAAAAGACCCTTCAATTTCTTTGATTTCACCAACTTCTCCAGCTTCACGTGGCATTTCTGTGGACAATTTGTTGCCAGGTTTTGACTGTTTCACAGATGTTATGTTAGCGGAAACGTTTGCTTTATTTTGGAGTTTTGGTGTACTAGCCCTTAATTTGTCTTTTCGTTTTTTCTTTTCGTTTTTTGCCTTTTCTTCCGCTTCTTGTTTCTCCCATATACCATTCATAATAATACCGGCATCGAATAATTCTGGAGCATTTATATTGTCAGAATCAAACAACCCGTCACACGCAACTTCATCATTTCTATTATCTTCGCTTATCAGTTTCTTATTGAATTTTTCAAATTTTGAATGATCAACAGAATTGAAAAAAACTTTTTTCATTTTTTTAAATTCATTTTCAGATTTACAGATTTGTAAATTAATCCAATTCATTTTGGCTGACATGTATAGTTTTTTATCTAATTCTTCGACTGGTCTAAAGACTTTCTCAGAAGTATTTGGGCTTAAATTTTCATTTTTCAAGTTTTGCAACATTTCTTGGACTTCCTCCTTTTCTAATAATTGATAAATATCAAGACTTTCTCCGTGTGGAACTGGATTTAGGTTAGATGGTGTAATACAATCAAAATCAACTTCTTTGCGTAAAACATGATCAATATCGACACATGAAAAAAACGCACAACTTTGAGGTATATCTTCAATGCCTAACTGGAAACAAAACATTGCTCTCGTCCATAAATTGGCAATTTGTAACAACATTGCACATTTGTACTTATTTTCACTCTTTGTCATATATCTAACCTCATCATGAACCGTTATTGCTAATCTAGCATCAATATGGTAGATCTTACATAAATACTCCATTGAAACCAGCAGCAAATGTAAATAGTCAACACCTGATGATTGAATTGCCCAGTTAATACGTGATGGTAAAAATGAATTAGACTTTAAATTTGTCCTTTTCAAAGCAGCTGTGATACCTGCACCTAGTACTGGTGTTTTAGGATCATCTTGTTCAGCAATAGTCTCTAATCGATTGAAAACAACGCTTTCTGATCCACCATACCAGATTTTAACACTGTCGTTGTCACTGTCAGGAATTTTAACCATACCAGTTTTGCCTTTCGTTTCAGCATATAATGTTTTAGCAACTCTAGATGCCTTTTCATCAGAAATGGAGGGATTGAATTTTTTCAATAGTGAAGTAGCAAATTTAACACCAGCACCATAAATCCTACCATAATTGAAAACTTTGGCTTCATTACGTGATATACCAAGAATCTTAGCAGTTTTAGAATGTAGGTCTGTCCCTGCATTTTTAGTACCTTCAAGGGTCATCCAACCCAAAGCCGTTCCACCATGTAATCTGAAAACTGAATCGCCAACTAATGAGGCAATCCAAAGTTCTTCACTATCAACATCGGCACCCACAAAACAATAACCTGGAGGAGCTTGAATTAATGATTTAAGTTCAGATCCTAGTCGTGACTTCTTAGCGTTTGACGCAGTGAGCCATGTTTTCTCAACTGCACGACGTGTAATTGTCCCCATAGAGATAATTTGTGGAATAATAAATCCTAATTCTTTCTCACCTTTTACTCGTTTTTTTCCCAAGTTAGAATCGTAAACAACAAATTGATTCATGATACGCTCTCGGGACGAAACCCAATAACTATTAGTAACATTCACTTGGAATGCCTCTCTAGCTAATTCATGAGTTGATGA
This sequence comes from Pichia nanzhaoensis, assembly GCA_030573035.1. Taxonomy (NCBI): domain Eukaryota; kingdom Fungi; phylum Ascomycota; class Pichiomycetes; order Pichiales; family Pichiaceae; genus Pichia; species Pichia nanzhaoensis. Next base: position 153,707 of record JAJMCN010000013.1, read on the forward strand.
TAACACACCTTCTTCAAAGTATCTAAGGTACGGTTTAGTAATTAATGAAGTAACCCTAGCGGATTCTCCATTTTCATGCGGAATTTTAAACAGTGTTTGGTTATTCTTAATCAACTTTTCAATATTTGACCGAATTAAAGGATCTGACTCTTCGTAAACCACGTCTTCAGCATCAACATCCATATCAAGTTTACCTTTTGTATTTGTTAGGGTTTTTTTTTTGGTTTTGGTTGTCTTTTTAGTTTTGGTTGAGGTATTTTTAGTCTCATCGATCTGATCATCTGTACCCTCCTCATTGACTTTCTTGTTCCTTTTTATTAATTTAGTAGCTTTGGTAGAAAACAATAAAGCATCATAATCAATTTCAACATATTTTTTATTCACAAATTTATCAGTTTCGCTATTAGGTACTATAAAACACCAACCTTTTGAATCGGTCCAAAAAATTGGTTTCTGTTCCCATAATAAATTTAACAACAATGAGCATGATCTCGTTTTGATTGTCAAAGAAAGCTCGTTTTTAACAACTAGTTTCTTATACCATTCTGGATAGCCTGGCAATTTTTGGTTCTTATAAGGTTTTCCAGCCTTTGTTAATTTAAGGGGATTTATCGTCCAATCCAATTGAGATAGCCATGGATTATCCACCCAAGGCTTGTCCTTGTTTTTTCTTAACTCAACAGTTTCATTACAAATATAATGTATTTTTTCTTCAACCTTGATTTTAGATTTTTGATACATGTCCTCACAACGGTGAATATATTTTTCCCAATCGGAGGAGGTTGGCAAAAAAGAAGAGTTAATATGCTTCAAAGCTGCAAAACTGACTGGATGAGGAACAACTTTCCTGAACATTGGATAAACTTTATTCAACACATGATAGGTTGCTAGCACATCGTCAGCGCAATAAGTCATTAACTCATGGAAATTATCTTTTATTTCATTCAAATCAGTAGTTGCAAAATAGTCACGTAATTGCTTATTCATTTTGATCCCACAGTGGAATTCAGCAACATCACTCAATTTATTCAGACTACTGTTCTTCATCCATGGATCATCACGTAAAGCGTTATTTATTTCACTGCTATCGTCAGCGGATTCATCATCCAATACTTCGTTTTCTAATATGTATTTTAAATCTTCGTTTTCAATCATATTCCTGAAATCCTCTAGTGTTTTCTCCTGAGACTGTATCTTTTCCCTCATGTTTTTCTTATACTTCATCCAAGTACCCCTCTGTCTTGAACACATTCCACTGACTGCAACATGTAGTGACATTGTATCTAAAAAAAAGGCACTGGAAGATTGCATGTTATACTCCTCTAGTACCCTAGCACGGTCAAAGGAAACATTATGACCAACAATGATGCACTCTCTACCAGCAGTATTAAATGAAATCAAATGGGTATTTTCAGCACTGTCACCAGTCAAATAAGGCGAGCACCATGAATACCATGCTACCGGTGATAGACAGGTGGCCATTATTGGATATGGAGATGTTTTGTACATAACTTCACAATCAAAGACAAGTTCATTTTCTAATGGAAAAGCAACCGATTTTGGTGGTTCATTAGGAGAGTATCTTGTCCAACCTGATTTGAATTCCCATTTATTTGGTTTAGGTAGTGGGTTATTACCTATCTTACATAAATTGTCTACTAAATGAAAATATTTTTCGGCACTTTGATATCCTAAATTTTGAAAATGTTGGTTAATATTCTCACCCTGTAATGTGGGTAACCTAAAATTTATCGGAGTGTTGATTGAGCATGGTTTTTCTAGCAATTCATTATCTTCCAAATACTTGAGTGATGTTTTTGTTAAAGTTGTATTAGGGCGTGGAAGAGATCGAATTGGGAAAAGCTGTTTATGAAGTTCTGTGGACAAATGCTGTATTCCACATGCGTTTTTATTAATAGGGTCGGTTTTATCAACCGTGAAAGAATGGTTTCTTTTTATCAGCAGACTGCCAAGTCGCCTTCCAACAGCTAGAGTCCTCTTCATCCTCCGAAGTTGCATTATTGCCAAGTAGCCTGTACTTTTTTTTACCGATAGAAGGCAAATAATAATAAGCCTGCAAAGAAGCAGTGGAAAATTCATGTTGTAAAAGAAAACGGCGATCGACGCAGTGCGTTTTAGGTAAATGGTTGGCAGATGGCTGCTTCACTGAGCTTTGCACTTTCGCTGATTATCTCCTGCTGCACGATAATAGTGTTGCATACTCTGCTGCTGCCAGGGTGTACCGTAAGTAGAGAAAAAACAATGTCCTCCACCAGAGCACTTACAGATGACCAGGTTCAAGGTGAACTAAAAAAGATGGAGTCCTTCATAACGAAGGAAGCAGAGGAAAAGGCTAAGGAAATTCAATTGAAGGCCGACGAAGAATACGAGATTGAAAAGGCGTCTATTGTACGTTCTGAAATCAATGCCATCGATGCTGCTTATCAAGACAAATTTAAAAAAGCATCATTAGCTCAACAAATTACCAAATCCACAATTGCTAACAAAACCAGATTAAAAGTTTTGGCAACTAGGGAAGAAGCTCTAGAAACTATCTTCTCCGCTGCCCATGACGAATTGGCAAAACTATCCTCCAAAAAGGACAAATATAAGACTCTTTACATAGGTTTAATTGAAGAAACTCTCTACTCATTGATGGAATCTTCAGTTACTATTAGAACCAAACAATCCGACATCAAGGTTGCCACTGAGGCCGCAAAGAAGGCTGCTGAAAACTTCGAAAAGAAGGCAGGTTTTGCTGTTATCGTTACCGTTGATGAAAAAAATTTCTTGGACAAAAACTCTGCAGGTGGTGTGGTTGCTATTAATGGTACCGGCAAGATATCAGTCAACAATACTTTGGAAGAAAGATTGAAACTTTTATCTGAATCTGCCTTACCTGCTATTAGATTGGAAATGTTTGGTCCTTCTCAAACCAGGAAGTTTTTTGACTAGATGGTGTCATACTATTGTACCCTTCACTAAATATTTATATCTTACCCTTTACAGTGTAGACACTAAAAAAACAAATTTTCATAATTTTTGTTATATCCGCATTTCTTCTTTCTCGATGGATTTGCCCTGACTGCAAGAACTCTTTGTTAGAAATACAACCACTCCCTAAACACATGTTCCCGCATATACCAACTAATATCTTTTTATTGAGCCGACCGCAAATATTATCGTTTCGGAAATTTTCTTCGGTGTTATCTTCAACGACGAAAGTGCTGAAACCCATTTCACCCGATATTTCTACAATATCCTGCACAGTAATAGACGGAACGGGAACAGTACGGGCAGTTTCCAAGAAGTTCCCTCGTACAACGTTTTTGCAACAGAACAAGCTTTTTCCTAGAGATCTGCGGAAGATTGATTCATCTAATGTCGATGTTGCTCCAAGTATCGCTGTTCGAAGCAATGGTATATTGGTCAATCTATTACACATCAAAGCGTTGATTAAAAGAAATGAAGTGCTGGTGTTTGATACTTCATCAAGAGATTCAGCAGGTAAATTGAGTTTGTTTATGTACGATTTAGAAAGTAAATTGCAAACTCGTGTTGTTCACGGTGGCATGTTAGGAATACATGGTCATAACCAAAATATAGTTAATCAAACCTATGAGTTCAAAGCATTAGAATGTATTCTTGTCAATGTGATGGCTGTTTTAGAAACAGAATTGAGAGGCCATTTAGCAAGAATTGATAAAATCTTGAATCAATTGGATGCACAAATTGACCGTGCAAATTTGAGAGATTTATTGGTTAACTCTAAAGGTTTGACTACATTTTATCAAAAATCATTGTTAATTCGCAATACTTTAGATGAGCTGTTAGATAATGACGAAGATCTAGAAAGTATGTATTTGACTGAAAACTTTGAAATAAGTAAGTTGATCTGTGATGATGGTACAACGACTGATAAAACATCAAATAACAAACCTAAACATGATACCTTAACGAACGGCCTGAATCCATCACCGCGTTTATCTGAATCAGGTGTTCATGACTCTCGTATGAGCTCGATTGACACCCATAATGACTCAAGTGGTGTTAATTTGATACAACAAGGCAGTGAAAGTAGAGACACTGGAGAAGTCGAAATGTTGCTTGAAGCATATTATAAACAATGCGATGAAATTGTGCAACAGGCTGAAAGTCTGATTAATGACATCAAGTCAACAGAAGATATTGTCAATATCATTCTTGATGCTAATCGTAATTCATTAATGGTTTTTGAATTGAGAGTTGCAATATTTACTCTTGGATTTACAATTGCAACGATCATTCCAGCTTTTTACGGGATGAACCTCAAAAACTATCTTGAGGAATCCAGCATTGCTTTCACTGCGGTGATTAGTCTTAGCTTGATTATGGGTGGTATCATGAGTGTCATTTACTTGCGCAGACTTCGTGATGTACGAAGGATGACCATGGTGAGCTCTAAACAGTTAGACAAATTTGACGAACAAACAAAGAAGGGGTTACTGGAAAAGCTTCGGGAGAATAGAGCCGGTACTGCCATGGACAAGCGGCGCAAGAGAGAGAAAGACATCGTTTGGAAATGGCTACTTGATCAACGCAAGTAATTCTTGTGATATATATGTATATAGTGAAATTAGTAATGCTATTTAGATTTGCGCCAGTATAGAAGTAATTTTCACTTACAAGCTTTGCACCCTTTTTCATATATGTTATTGTTATGGGGTTACTACACAAGATTGCAATATGATCTGACGCTTGCACAAAAAATACAATCAATTCGTACAAAAGATTACAATTTTTTAAAGCACTATTTTCAGACGAGCCATACATCATGCTGAAATAAAAGTAGCGTAATAAAGATTATGGCCGGGCTACCAAAAAACAGCTATTAAAAGAAGATGCTATGTTTTCTTAATTTACGTTTTAGGTTAAGCACATTGAAAAATAGCACACTCAAGTTGCTCTTTTGAGAAAAAGGTAAACATAAAGCAAAATCGTGTTTCTCTTCCAAGCCAGAAGATTACACCTATTTCCCAGATGTTTCAATGTGAGAAACTTTTTTGTTTAGCAACAATAAGGCTGTTTTTATCACAGCAGCAAATTGCATGAAAATAAAAAATAAGAAAAGTTGCACTGCATATAGAAAAATGACTCCTTCGTTCGTGCTCAACTTTCTTCGCGTCAAACAGAACAAATTGGCTGATAGAGGAAGCTCATATTACACGCTAACAGCAAACAAAGAGATTCTGCTTTGTTTGTTGTGAGCACGCTTTCGGCAGGTTCGGAGGATAGTATCAGGCCAATGAGTTTGCAATTGGAACAGGCTAATCAGCAGCCTGGCATAGAAATGCAAACTGCAGAGACCGATCAGGCTGCAGACAAAAATAAAGCTGGGGATATTAATAAAGTCCAGATCCACGTCCATACTAAACCTACAACGATTTACCCAATTGACGCAAAATTATTACAGTACTTATATATTTCACAAAAAATATCTGCTTTTAGGCTCAAAATCAAAAACATTAAGGAATCTTTGAAAGATTTATCTACTCCACTTGTTGATCCACAATCAGTTATTCTATTATCGGGTCCAATATTCAACATCAACGACAATTTTTACCGTAGATCCGAATTATTACAGAACTGTCAAAAATACAACCCTGCTCAAATAATCGATGTTCCCCTAGTTCTATCCCCTATCACATTTGACTCACTGGAAAATATAAGCAGAAATTCTCCGGCTGGTCCGTATGGTACACCGCTGAATAAACTGATACCTTTACCAGACAGGAAAAAATTTCTAGACTGTATTGTATTATTAGAATTGCTACTAATAAGCGTCTATGAAATTGTAAATTTGAGATTTAATTCTTCCTTAAGCCAGTTCAATAAACATCATGGAACAGATGAAACCAAAGGATCATTGATTGAGAAATTTAAAGACTTGAGATTCGACGAATTGTCAATAATCAATGATTTAAAGTTCAACACAATTCCGAATATACCATTAAATAAGCAAGAATCCATCTCCAAATACTATTTGGAAAGTCAATTTCAGTTTTTGGAAACTAAATGTGCTGTATTCCAAAATATTGTTGACCAAATAAAATTAGATACTCGTGGTTCACTTACTAAGATTACTAAAATGAAAACAGTGTCACAGCAACAAAATCAATTATCAGCTTTCTTGTACACGATGTACCTTTCATTACTTCGTCTAGCCGATATTTATGTTGAAGTTCGGAAATCAGGTAAGACAATTTACTTTCAAAACATTAATTATTTCCTGCCATATTCAAAACAACGAAAAACACTGCGTGGAACACTTAATAAAATGTCGGTTTACTTTACACAATCAAAGCAGAATAATATGATTTTGTTTTTGATTTCTAAATATGCTAAAAGAAAGGAAATCAAAAACATTAGTTTAGATTTCAATATATTCATATCAGAGTTTAGGAAAACCACATCTGGAATCCTTTCTTTGTTAGAGAACATGTTATCAACATTAAAAGAGTTGCATAACGAATGGACTATGATTGTTTCTGAAGGTAAAGATAATGAGTTTAATAAAGAGGTACTGAGAGAGAAACTAAGAGAACGCGTAAACTCTGATCGTGAGAAGAGGTTAAGTATATCAATTGAAAACCAAAGAGAACTAAAAGAAAGAATGGAACATCAAATGGCAGGCAATGTTTCACCAAGTGATTTTAACCACTCCAGTTTTTCAAATGATCGTCCACGTGCCATGGATTCCATCAGAGAAGACCAAGGCAGTGAAAGCAAGGACGAAGTGAAAGACCTTCTTTTACGAAAGTCATCGCCTAATACCACCCTTACACGTAGAGCATCAGTTTCTGGATCAATTGGTTCATCTACCAAGGCACCTATTGCGTCCTCATCTGCTAGAAATTCACTTAATAGCTCATCAAGATCTCCATTTTACAGGCCTGCTGGTGTCTCAACAAATTCTGGTTTATCTGCAAATTCTTCAAGAACTAATTCATTGACCAGAACCGCTCAAACCAGATTGAATGTCACTAAAGGGGCAAGCATTAGTGATTTGAAGAACGAAAATATATCTGAGTCAACTACTTTTGCTGAACCACCTAAGATTGGGCATTCCTTACAAAGAAAGACATCCAATAACTCCCTAGGATCTAGGTCGCCTTCCTTGAGTTCTGGTTCTAGATCACCTTCGCTAACTAAACACTCTCCGATTGCAAATTCAAGGTCAAATTCATTAACGTCATCTCCGAGTAATAAAGCTCAAGAGACACTGAGACGAAGATCAAGTGTGAATTTATCCAACTCACCATCTGCCAGGACAAATGTTGCAAGTTTGGGCGCTAATGCTGCAAGTATGAGAAGGAGACAATCGAGTATTGGATTATCCTCTCCGCATAATGAGAAAGATTCTGCACATATCAAAGCAGCTGCTTCTTTAGCTGGTAGAAAGACAATGACACATTTATCAGCACAACAAAGATTGCAGCAACACATTCTTAAATCTTCACATGACGGAAGTGTTTATGGTAAACCACTAGAAAATAGGAGAAATACTATAATTAAACATCGTACTAAATCGCCTGAAAAAAATGAAGAATTGAAAACCGGGGCAATAAAGCAAAGTCCTTCGTCATCTTCACCACCATCTTTATCTCCGTTGGTCTCACCATTGAATTCTGCCTTTGATGACATACCTGAAATTGATGATATCCTTGATGAAACATTTAGTAACGATACATTGACTGAATTTTCAAGCAGTCCATTGAACTCGCTAAATGCTTCATCCCTCGAGGCACATAATGCGCTGAAGTTGCAAAGGATAAATAGAAGCAGGTCCAATTCTAATCAGCAACAAATGAATCCATCCACCAACGGTGTCTCGCCAGCCGTCAGCAGAACAGGAAGGCTTTCACCCACAAAACCTCTTATTTCTTCTTCGAATTCTCCGTCACCATCGCCTGCTCGTGTCAGAAGTAGAAGTAACTCTGCACTAAGCAAAATGGCTCCGCTTAGTAAAGAGATTTCTATCAGCAGTACGGGCTCAGTTTCGGATTTGAGCAGAAGGGGTAGTGTGTCAAGTTCTGTTCGTAGTGGACGGACAAGATCAAACTCGGTTATTGGAAATACAAGTGTGGTTTCTGAATCTGAACCTGAAAACATGGTTATAGTCGATTCCAATGGAGAGTTGATTAAAAAGGTCAGGTTCAAAGGTGTGGCAGAATATTCGGAAGACGAAGATGCTCCTACGCCACAAAGGATGCAAAAACAGATTAGGCAAAAATGGGCTGCCTATAAGCCCTTGTTTAGAAAACTCAATTCGCAGGAAGGTCTCGTTTTTAAACAAAACCATATGGATGATCAACATGATCACTCCAACAATGTGAATGAATATGGGGGGATAGTTACAGGGTCTATGAATGCAAATGGCGGGGGACTGGGAGTTAATCCGAACCTTTTGATGGGCGCCCAATCTGTACCGGGAAATGGGCGTGTGTTGTTGATGGATATGGTCAGTGCCAACGGTGTCAATGAGTCCAAATCGATGAGTGGAATGTCGTTACGCAGAGAGAGTAACAGCAACGGAGGGGGGGAAAATGGTGGAAGCGCAACAAAAAGGTTGTCGCGGTTGTTCAGGAAACGATGAGTGGAAAAATTTTAGTTTTTTTAGTTCCAGAATTAAAACCTATTTGAAGTAAAAGTTGTAATATTTTGTGGGTAGAGAGGCCAAGAAGATCAAAGATAATTACCGGAATGTCCGAAGTGGCTACTAAGAGAAGATTTTCCAATGACAACAACGAAGTATATACCGAAGAGTCTGTAGATGCAAAGAGACAAAAGATTGTACTGCAACAAGAGAAGGAAAAAGATAACACCGTCAACCTTGTTGATGAAAATACGGGGGTTTCTAAATGTTTTCATCGTATTAGAACCAAGATGTATTTGTCGCTTGCTCCTTGTTATCTGGAACAGCCAATTGCAGGATTATGTCAACAACATCTTGATCCGCTTATAATGACATATAACTCGACTATTGAAGGAATTATAATTTCATATAGTAATGTTAAATTATCAAAGGATAACCTTAATACTTCTAAAGAAGATGAAGAAGACCATAAATTTGTGGCCCAGGTGTCAGATGAAAATTCATTTTCATTTGTCTGGGCATATGTTGATTTTGTTGTTTGGAGGCCATGTATTGGGGATAAATTAGAGGGCTATAGTATTATGCAATCACAGAGTCATATTGGTTTACTTATTAATGACGTTTTCAACGCCAGTATCAAAAAATTTTATATTCCACAAGATTGGTATTTTGTACCAAATCAAGCAGATGAGACATCAAATGACGAGAACAATTTTAAGAGATTGGGTCATTGGTGTGATGCAAATGGTGTACCTGTGGGTGGTAAAATCAGATTTACAGTTCGTGCGATTCATGTTAATGGTAAAGGGTTATCTATTGAAGGCACCTTACTTACCCCAGAAACAGAAAGGGACACACAACCCGTCATGTTGGACAGCATCAAGGAAAATATTAAAAAGCATGTCAAATTTGATGGTGAAACCTCAGATATCAAAAATAACGAAAGCACGAATGAAATTAATAATGATTCAAATATAGATGAAAATGAAATGAAAGAAACTCTTTCTGTAATCAAACCAATAGAAGATGACAATGCAGTCATAGATAACGTAGAAGTTGGCGAAGAAGATGAAGACAAAGAAGGTGCTCCGAAGTACAATGATGATTCCAGTGACAGTGATTCTGATAAAAATTCGGATAGCGATAATGATAGTGATAGCGATAGCAGCAGTGGCAAGGGAAGTTCGGACTAGAAGAATATCTTTTATTTATTTGATGCGATGATTATATATATATATATATTTAGATGGATTCAAAGAAATGCTTTGGATCATTAGCAAAAAGAAATGTGCCAATAGTGTACGTGTTGTAAGTAAAATAAACTTAGATCGCGTTTTAGATCTTGCACAAAACATGTTGTGTTATAACAGCGTTTATATTAAGAAAACAGTAAAAGTATGGCTGAAGAGGTGGAGCTGAAGACTACAAGGTTGTTGACGGAGCATTTTGGGTATCAACCCATTACCGTCATTGACGATATCATCAATGTAATTAATGAAATCATGTATCGCTGCACGGAACAGTTGGAACAAATTTTGATTACGCAAAAAATGCAATTAGATGAGAAGAAAGCAGAAAAAAGCGTAAATAATGATGTTATTGTTGATATCGACTCATCTATTGGTGAAGTAAATAAAAAATATACCGTTGAAGATATTAAACTTGGAACAGCAACGTTGGAATCATTATTGGAACATACGATTAATCGAAATTTTGATAAATTTGAAGTGTATGCACTACGAAATGTTTTCACTATACCCGATGAGCTGGTACGTGATGGATATGCCAGGCTAAATCACCACGAAACATTAGAAATACATGAAGATGTGAGTTTGAAAGACAGAGAGCTTACAGATGGAATGATTGAAACTATAAGGAAGATTAAATATGAGATGGAACTAAACAAACTATTATGCAATGCCATCACCAAGTTTTACAAGTTGTCTAAACTTTCGAAAGTTATCAAACTAAAGCTCCAACCTTTTTTGTTGCATGACAAGATGAGCGTAAACGATAAAAAAATGTTTGCCCAATTATCACCAATTAACGATACAATCTTATTCATGATCAACCAGATACGAAATACATGTGACAAGGTAAATTCAATGAAAGAATTGATTGATGATGATAATTTGATTGAGAAATTTCGACATGATTCCAAGGATGAAGAGCAATTAAATGCACGAATTGATATAGTGATTAATAAAGTTACAAATTCACGATTTAGAAACCTCGATAGGGTGGATAGTTTACAAAACTCTAAGCTTGCAAACGCCGATGATGATGCAGGAAAGGAAATTATTGACTTTTTTACAGGAAAAAATGTAGTTTCAAGAAGTGATAGTAATACGTAGCGTCAGTATAAATTGTATAATAGATAAAGTGTTCGGTATATTCAACAAGATATATAGAGGCTATATGTACAAAGAATTGTTGAGCAGGCTAATCAAGCTAAGGATTTCTTAACAAAGTGAATAGCAGTTGGGATAGCCCATAAACCAAAAGCAAGTAGACCAGCCAACTTTAAAGTAAGTGCAGTTTGTTCTTCTTGAGCCTTTTTCATTTGCTCTTGGTATAACATGGCATTTCTAATTTCTTCTTCGCTGTAACCGTTCATTTTGATGTGCTCTGCTTTGCTGTGTTTGAAGAAGGTGCTTATTCCAGGGTAGTTAAGAAATCTCGAGGTGATGTGTTGAATGTTGCACTTGAAATATTATGAGCAGGAACTATGAAAATTTCGCTTTGAGGGCGAGAGGCGGTCGACGTTTTAAAGGTTCCCGATTGATTTGTATGCCGTATACTAAATGCATTCTGTTTACAGTAGTCTATAGAGATAGAACACAATGGAAACTACCGATATTGGGCAGGATATTTACCAGCAAGACGTGCTTGGAGACGAGCTCGTGCAGGAATCACCACAACAGGCGGAAGAGGTGAAGATAGATTCGGATGCAGAGGCAACTGAGAACAACGCAGACGAACATCCAGTAGGCAAAACCGACGATAAATCTACCGGAGATGCAGAGGCTGATTTTGAGGATGATGTGTTGAAGTTAAACAAATTCAAAAAATCGAACATAGATTCTCCAAATAAAAAAAATGGAAAGGAAGAAATTAATAATACCAATATAAGTGATAATGAGGAATCTATTGATAATAATGACCATCCCAAATTTGTCGAAAAGGAGGAAGAAACACTCGATGTAGTGGATCAACCTGAAGAGAGTGAACAAACGCGTAAAAGAAGGGAGTTTGAGGAGAAATTCAATGCGTTATTAAGAAAGCCAACAAAGAAAAGGAAGAATAATGATGTTGATTTAGAAGCTATGCAGGATGAAGCAATCTCACATTTGAAAAATATGATGAAAGAGGCAGCATATATGGATATTGATTGTGTTAATAATAAGAAACCTGCGACTAATAAACTAAAATTATTACCGCAGGTTAGGGATACGTTGTTGAAATCTAATTTATACGATTCAATTCTTGATAATAACTTACTTGAAGCAGTTAGGATTTGGTTGGAACCATTACCAGATGCATCCTTACCATCGTTTGAAATTCAGAAGACGTTGTTGACTGAATTAGTCAAAATGCCAATCAAAACAATCCATTTAAGAGAATCAGGATTAGGAAAAGTTATAATTTTTTATCAAAAATCCAAAAAAGTTGATTCAAGTTTGAAGAGAATTGCAGAAAAATTGATTGGTGATTGGACTAGACCGGTTATGGGTAGATCGGATAACTACAGAGCAAGAGAAATTCCAAGTGTTAATTTTGACATTGAGAAGTTTAGAAAGAAGACAAAGTTACAATCAAGTTTTGATGAAAATCACAAAGGTACGAGAAGATCACTTTATCAAGAGAGTGCAGATAGAAGAAAAAGAGCTGCAGCACCTGAAGCTAGAACTTCGGTTTATACAATTGCACCACAGACTAATATGAATGCATTACATGCGCAAAAGGCAAGTGTTCTTTCAATGGGTATTGGTGCTTCTTTAAACAGGGATGAAAGATTCAGGGGGATCAATAAAAAGTTAACATCATTATCACAAAAGAAAAAGGCAGTTAAAAAGGGTGGTGTCTCAATTGAAGGTAGAGGACTGAATGTATAATTTTTTAGTATATTGTAATACAGCAAAAGGAAAGAACACAAGTACGAATACGAATATTTTATTTATTCTTTAACAAATATATTAATACTGTAATTTAGATAGATAGATATATTTTTGTTTATTTATTAGGCTTGGAAACTTAAGTAAAAGTAAAAGTACACAACACAATTAAGATCTTGGCTTTTCCTTCTTTTCTTTCCATAAAGCTAATAAAGAGACACCAGAAACTTTGACAACCTTGAATCTAACACCTGGAATATCACCCTTAGCCTTACCTCTTCTACCGAAACCAGCTAATAAAACTTCATCATTTTCATCAACATAGTTTAAACAACCATCGTTTGGAACGAAAGCAGTAACTCTCTTACCGTTCTTGATTAATTGGACTCTGACACACTTTCTAATAGCAGAGTTTGGTTGCTTAGATTCAATACCTAATTTTTCTAAAACGATACCCTTTGCGTGTGATGAACCACCGAATGGTGAGAATTTGAAAGCTGTACCTAAAAGTCTTGCCTTATAGGATTGATCAGCCCATTTGTTGTTTCTTCTGTGAACTCTCAACTTTCTTGCGGAATTTAATCCTCTTGGCTTACCCTTACCCATATTGAAATGTTGGTGTTTGTGTTGCTAGACCAGAAGCAGAACCGGGAAGTAGAGCAATCGGAACCAAAAGTGTTCTTCAACACCGATATGAAAAGTCTACACTGTCTCTCCCTCCCCGCCTCGCTCTCACTCTCACTCTCCCTCACTCTCTCTTTCTTCACTGTAAAGCCCTTGGCGCGGGTAGTGTGCGGTGTGCGGTGTGCAGTAATTTAACAACTTTTTAACCCTCTTTTGCAGCACGTGATTGAATGCAACTTTTTTTTTTGTTGCATCTGATAGATAACTAAGATAATGATATTTTGAGCATTTCTCAATGGAGTAACTAATCGGTAGCACATCTCTCCGACCTGCAAAAGACGATGAACACCGACACGTACATTCAATCACTCATTGCACACTACCTCAAGGACAAGGGTTTAAAGCTGACACTTGAAGCCTTGGAGCTGGAACTCAACAAGAAGTTTACTGCTCCTCTGCACGACGAATCTTTGACATCCATCGTCAATGACCGGATTAATTTCCAGTCTCTGCCCTCTTCATTGAATAAACAACAGGATGAAGATGTCAACATTCTTGATACGTTCACACAGTCTGATATCATCAAACTGAAAGAAATAAATCTACCTAACTGGGCAATTAAGTATCCCAATAGTTGTGAATTCCTCAACTTGGGTTCCCTAAAATCTTTAATTATCTACTCTACTTTTTTTGATGCCTTTATTAACAACAGGTCATATAATTTAGGTATTTTTGTGACTAATACGAAATACGTTTTTGTTTATGATATCGATAAGAACAAAATCTTATTATCATCATTTGATCCATTGAACGGTAAACCAGTCAAGATTGTCACTGGAATTGATAACACAAATCATCTCATTATTTGTGATATGAACGGTAATGTCACATCGATGAGTTTAGAGGTTACTAAAAGCACAGACGAATATGAAGATGATACTTGGTTTTTAGTGGACACGATCGATCCAGATTCAGCAAATATCAAGTTACATAGAAGATTGATTACTGACTTTAAATACCTCAATTATAAAGATTCTACCGATTCTACACTATTGGGCTATTTCGCATCTATTGGTTGGGATAGTAGAGTCACTGTTGGTTTGGTTAGAGTCGTTAATGAAAAAATTCAGTTAAATATCATAGGTGGTTATAAACTATTCACCAACCCGACATCTTTATTACTTTTTATTGATAAACTGACAAATTTACCCATTATTTTAGTGGGAAGATTAGAGAGTTCGTTGGTTACCATTTTTACTGTTTTTGAAAAAATGAAACTGATTGAAGTTGCTAAACTATCATTGAATGACTCAGAATTCTCCAGTCATTCGTTTCAGCCAATGGCAATTGCCGAAATTCTAGCAGATTCGGAATCGAATGATACTGTTATAACTGTTGCAACTGATCATATACCTTATATGAGACTTATAACTGTGTTGGTCCCATCTTTGAACGAGATACTGGGAGACGATGTTGATGCCGAACTTTCAAAAATGTCCTCACATTCAACCGAAAGTTCAGAATCGTTCCAATCTAAAACTCCAATATTACGTTCTTACATTATCTCAAATTTCAACTCATTATCACCGCAGGATAAATATTCCAATGCAATTATTTTAAGCAGACCACAATGTTCCGGAATATGGATACCTGGTGATGATGGAAAACTAAGAGGTCTTGATTTGCGTACAGGAAGAGTTATCGAAACCCTTGATTCGAATGATGGGAGGGCGAAATCTGCATTTATTGGTAAATGTGGTGACGATTCAGAAGTTGTCACCGTATGTGGTGCAGTTGATAGGAAAATTTCTATATGGAGATGTTCTTGATTGATTACATACAGCTTTTTATATAACTCAAAAAACTACATCATCAGGATGGACATACACCTTCCTGCCATTGCTTCGTATAGTTTCATTTTTCACGTCTCTTTTCAAACTAACCCGCATATCAAATGCATCAATATCATCATCTACCTTCTTCATATCAATGAGATTTGCACCTGTGCCATAATATCCAACAACCCTTCTAAAAATACTATACCCTAACTTTTCATACAGTGTAATTGCTGTTTTATTTGAACACTTGACAAACAAGTCAATAAACCATGCATGTATTGGCCGTTCTGGTTCCACGACAATTTTCAGTTGATCACAAAGGTATGATCCAAGTCCCACACGTCTGTAATTTGGATCAACCGTAACTGCAGAAATGTGTGCATGCCATGCTTTGGCTTTACCTTCAGTCTTGGCAAGCATGTAGCCTGTTGGTTCTCCTGATTCATTGATTGATTTGTACGATAGCGTTGGCCACGTCAGCAAGTACTGGTGGTAGAAATAAAGATAGAAGTTCTCCGTTAGTGGATCAAGGTTGATTGGAGTCAGATCAAACAAATCGATAGCCTGAAACGGTTTGATTGAGGTCATTGTTGTTTCTTGGCTTCTCCACAATTATCCTTCAACAGTCAAATGTTAAAATTCATGTCGCTAAATAAATTGCAAACTATACACTTACGCTATTTATCAACATATCCATTTCCGTCGTGCATGCTCCAGGCCCCATCCGGCGTCGAAGTGTGCCTAGGCATCCGAGAATATCGTACTGGTACCTTTCTCTACGTGATGGCTCCACTTCGTTGATGCATTCTTGGATTACGTTCAATAAAAGAGGCACAACACTGGGCGCATGCGCAATATACGGGTCCATTAATACTGTCAGTAACGTGTATACGATTTGTTTGGTTACCACAGGTGCAAAATCACCACATCTGTTTATGAAAAGTTGGAGAATATGTAGAAGTCTTCTCAATACAATGATATAATCCTTACATTTACCAATTGAAGGTAACAAGGAATTGTTGAGTAGCATGCTCAGGTTGCTATAGAACTCTAGCTTGTCAGTTATTGAAACCTCGTATATGTTAAGCATGGTTTGGTAGGAGATATTCAAAATGCATACACTTTTCTCCTCAGATATCAAAGATGGCAATGCAAGTAGTAACGGTTGAATTGCCGTTCTGAATAAAGGCATCGTTTGTGACTTTATAATCATATTCGATTTGATGTTTCCACCATCGATTATTGATCTGCAAATTCCGTTTAATATCAAGCATGCCTCCCGTTTCACTATTAGATCGGTATCGTCTAAAAACAAAAGAGTGTTTGGTAGTATAATATTCCAGTATTTTGCAACATCATACTTTTTTGCAAGGATGTTTAGGTATCCTAATATGGTTATATGTTTGACTTTAAATTCTTCCATTCGGTCAAGGGTCTGGGTATAGCTGTTCCCAATTAGCTTTCCCATGATGTTTATTCTGGACTTCTTCCTGTATCCTGATGCATTGACGCTATTTGAAAGGCCGTGTTGTTTAGATTCAATCAATGCATCCTGTAGTTTTGGTACCACTATTTTCTGGAGATCAAGTTCTGCACCATCAACAAAACTTCGTACTTTTGTTCTGGTTTCTTTTGATGCCCAGGGGCACATTGAGTCATCGTCGAAGTAAAATTTACATAAAAACTCGACAATATTATCGTTGTGAAGGTATGCTGGATCCTTTACCAAGCCATTGATTAAAGCATCGCAACATTTTTGGATGTTTCTTTGTTCTGTAACTAAATCACTTTCACAGTCTTGCTTCCACCAAACCCACTTCCTTTGTAGTTTCGTTGAGACGGTTTCAATCTGCTCTTCTATCTGCATTGGGCGAAGATAGCTTTCAAATGAACCTTCATCCTTTATGCTCACTCGTTTTGATTTTCACATCCTGTGCAACTTTTTTTTTTGCATTGGTTTGTTGACTTTACACTATATTCTTTACACATTTACGCTCAGTGCCAACCAGTATGAAAAGAGTACTCTCTGAGTCTTTAGCTGATGAGCCAGGAATTGCTTCCAAACTGGCGAAAGTGAAAAACAGCTTCTTTTCAGCCTTTAAAATAAACCGCAAAGGAAAGTCAAACACAACCCCAAATCCTGGGACAAGCACAGGATTTACCTTCAATTTAATTCAATCAACCGGTTCGTCTACACCAACAAAAACTAATGGAAGCTTACTGTTCCAAGACCCGCATACTCCAATTACTGTAAAACAGTTGGAGCAGTACTATAATTCGTTAAAGAGAGAAAATAATGCATTGACGGACAACTTAAACAATTCAGCAAGTACTATCGCTTGCATTAGAGATAATGAAAACAAAATCAACAAAACAGTTGACCATAAAAATTGGGGTAATGCTGAATCCACAAACATAGAGCAATTCGAATTACCAGCCGTCAATGATGAGAACGTTGAAGAAAACGAGATTATTTTGTTCGATGAGAACAAAACCAACACCAATTCTGGTACAGATATATCTTTTGACAAAGCCGAAGCTGAGTCACTGGGATTGTTGCCTGAATATTCACAGCCGAACCCTTTGGAGAGGGCAAATCTGGTGCAATTGAAAAAAATGATGGAACTGGAAAAATATAGAAGATACCGTTTAAATTATTTATGTGAACATACACGCCATTTGAAACGTGCAGGAATTCATAAGGTTTCCAAAAATATCAACACGCAAAAGTACTCAAAATCTAATGGTAAAAAATTGAATATCAAAGATATCCCTGTTGAAAGAAGAAACAAAAGTGGTGTTTTTGGTATTAGTTTATTGGATACCGTTGATGACAACGATTTAGATCTTAATCATCTTGAGAACTTAGAACCGGTCCGTCCACTGGATGGTAATGTTGTCAATAAATTGAAATTCACGGATACTAAGAGTGCAGCGGCCAATTTTGATATGGCCTCAAAACCTAAAGGCTTTAGTGCCAATAAGCTAAAGGAAAAGCCAATAAGTTTTACAAAAAAAGTTGAATCAATTAATGACACTCCAGTGGTTCATGAAAGGCTTTTATTGAATGACGAGAAAACAAATACATCCGTTGAAGATCAACCATCAGCGGCATTCAAATTTACCAAAAAAGAGAACGCTGTCGTTTCCAAAGCGAATGAAAAACCCTCTCTCAGTATTGGTAAATTAGATAATGTTTCTACGTCCAAAACAGCTGAAATACCTGTATTTACTTTTGGTAAACCGGTTCCTGTCACATCCAAGGAAGGTGATAATAAAGAAGAAAAGCAAAATGCACAGACTTTTACATTTGGTGAAAAAGCACCAACCATCGAGACTGTTCCTGATAAAGATGGTATCAATAACTCAAATATGAAGTTAATTCCTAAACTATTTACACCATCGGTGTCGAACGGTAACGAAACAATAGCATGTAAGAGTGAGTCGAAACCTTTGTTCAATTTCTCGAATGCTGAAGCGGCATCGGCATCAAAATCAAATATTTCTGAACCATCAAAATCATCATCTATTTTTAACTTCAAACCTATTCCTGAAAGTAAAGAATTTACTGTTGGTACTAAACCTGAAGCAAAATCCTCAGATTATACTAAAGGAAATACTCCGCCATTTAAGTTTGGTACTTCCACTGATACTAAGAAACCAGTTTTAAATTTTGGTAATTTTGGTGGCAGCTCATCACAGAAAGAAGACAAACCAAAAGTTTTGTTTGGTGACGTTTCCGGAACTAAATCAGATTCAAAACCAACATTTAACTTTGGTGCAGCGACTATTCCAAAATTAGATGATAAAGCAAAAAATGCAGTTATCTCTCAAGATAGTGTAAAATCTTCTGAGATGCCTGCACTTTCACTTGGTTCTGTGACATCTCCAAGGATGGAGGCGAAACCCACATTTTCATTTGCGCCTGCACCTGCTTCAGATGATAAGAGTGAAAAGAAGTTAACGGGATTTTCGTTTGGCGCAGCAAAAGCTCCAGCGTCTGATTTGTCTGAAACTAGAAAACCTGCATCGTTTTCGTTTACTACCAATAAAACAGCAGTTCCAAGCGGTGGTAATGATGCTGAAGAAAACAAGAGTGATTTCAGTTTTGGGTCCGCAAAGAAACCTGTTTTGAACTTTGGAATGAATGCAAAACCAATAACAACATCATCTCAAGAATCTGACAACAAGGATATGACCAAACCGTCATTCACATTTGGTACAAACAACCAGGTACCTTCCATAAGCCTGAACTCATCTGCCGTTAATCAACTTAAAGGGAAATCATCAACCGAAAATACGTTTGCAGCGTCCAAGTCTAATGCAGGAAGTAACGAGATGACAATTGCATCGTTTAAAAAAAGCAAGCCAGAAAGTATACCAGTTTCTTCTACACCGAACAATACAGGTATATTTTCGGGACTTCCAGATTCAGGTACAGCTACAATTATAGGTGCTAATTCTGATATCAATAATGCCAAAAATGGACCACCGGCTAAGCAATTATTCAGTTTTGGTGGTTCTTCCAGTAATATGATGCCATCAAATGTTTTCGGTTCAAATACTACAACGAAGAGCAATGAGGCTACCAAAAATGTGTTTGGAGATACATCCAATTCAAACAATATGGGACTAACATTTAAGTTGGCTCCAAATAATACAACTAATACGAGCTCTGCATTTGGACAGGCACCTTCTAGCACACCATCGAACCAAAACACAAATAAGATTTTCTCAATCAACAATTCTGCATTTCCGTCATTAAAGCATGTACCTAAACCGAATGCTTCAAGTTTCAATAATGTACAAACATCCGGCTTTGATTTTAGTGGCAGTAATTTACAAGGTAATAATAACACTAATACAGCTAATAATGCTGTGGGATTTCCGGCAACTAATGGTAGTGCATTTGGTGGCAATCATGGTGTAAATAACATGAATGGAATGAACGGTATGAATGGTGTGTATGGTATGAATGGTATGAACGGTATGAACGGGATGAATAATCCCGGGACGAATAGTAATGTGATGAACAATACTCAAATATTTGGAGGTAATTCTACAAATAACACAGGAACTGGGTTTCCGGCTGTGAATAATAGTAGCAATGCTGGTGGTTTTAACTTTGGAGGAAACAGCGGAGCAAGTTCGGTGAACAACTCCAGGGCAAGCACGCCAAATATTAATTTTACTGGGGGGCAAACAGGCAATGTTGATCCATCTTCTATTTTCCAAAATAACCACCAAAATGGAACGCCACCACCGGGCCAGCCTGTGATGAGAAGAAGGGCATACCCACGTTCCATGCGTAGACGTTAGTAATTTAGTAGTGTATAACTAGTTTGAAACAACATTTCATAGAGCAAGCGCCTGTACGCACTTTGATGCTGCCGCGTGTCAGTGGCGAATATTCGGCCTTGTTCACACGAAGGCAACACCATGTTTGGTTTAGCTGTCTCTGATTCTTGCACGGGCTAACACATCAATCTAGATAGAATAAGAACACAATGGCACCAATTGCACCTGAAGGTATGTTTGATTCTTCTGTTTTCTTTTACTTGGTTTTGGCAATTTGAATACTAACGTGTTTTCCACATACAGTTTTATGGGCACAAAGATCAAGTGATTCTGATCCATTACGCAACATTATTTACCTCACCATCAACTTAAAGGACCCAGAACCATCTACCTTAGTACTTGATATTAAATCTACAACTTTGGACTTGAAGGCGACAAGTACAACCAGTGACGAAGAGTATGAACTTCATGTCGATTTCTTTAAGGAAATCGATGCAACCTCCGTTCGCCAAACTACATCTGGTTCTCACATCTTTCTTGTTTTAGTTAAAAAGGATTTAGGTGAAGAATTCTGGCCACGTCTTACAAAGGAAAAGGTTAAATACAGAAACATTCGTACCGATTTTGACCGTTGGGTTGATGAAGATGAACAAGATGCCAACGACGATGAAGATTTGTCTGGTATGGAAGGTATGGGCGGTATGCCTGGAATGCCTGGAATGCCTGGTATGGGTGGTATGCCTGGAATGCCTGGAATGCCTGAAATGGGTGGTATGCCTGGAATGGGTGGCATGGGTGGTATGCCTGATTTATCATCATTTGGTGATAAGAACTTAGATTTCTCCAAACTTGCCCAACAACTTGGTGGTGCAGGTGCAGGTGCTGCTGGTTTAGGCGGTGCCGGACCAGGTCAATTTGGTGACTTCTCAGCCCTCAATGCGAATGATTTTAGTTCAAGTGGTGATGAAGCAGATGATAATGATGATGATGACGATGATGAAGATGGCACACATGCTCATGCACACTCTCATGACCATGAACATGGCGATTCTCAGTCTCATTCTCATTCTCATTGATAAAATAATGCTCGCATGATCATTCTCATAGTAATGTAAATTTTCAATGCAATTAAAACTGAATCACTACGTTGGAATTTATACGGACCGATTATGTTTGTCAAAATCTGTTATTGGCCTCGATTACCAATGTTATAAATAATTATATAACTATTTATACGTCATAGCTGAGCAAGTTTTTCATTAAGCGATATTATTTTTTGTAATAAATTATCAATGTCAGATGCAGCTTCCTCTGACAAGTTGGTACACTTTAGTTTATAGTCTTCTATGCACGAAATATACTTTTTTGTAACTTTCCTTTCATTATCAATTTTTTCTGCTTCCGTAATTAAAATATCATGCATACCAAATTCATAAATTGACCATAAACCATATAATGCGACCAAGGTGCAAACTAACAATGCAACATAACCCTTTAAAGTGAACCCTTCCGGTAGAGGTTTTGGCTGCACCGGTTCGTTGTGTAAGTCTAAAAAGTTTTGTTTATTTCCAGCAGCATTACCTTCAGTTGGAATTTTAGCAGTTTGACAAATTCTTAGTTGATCCTCAGGTATTTCAAAATCAACATAATCAGGTGCTTCAATTAGAGTGATCGCAAGACCCTGCTCAAGATGGAAATCTAAATGACAATGGAAAAACCAGACACCAGGATTATCAGCAACAAATCTTAGAACAACGTAACCATTTCCTCTTACAAAAACCGTATCTCTCATTAATGGGAATTCCGGAAGTGTTTCATTATCAGGGTTATAATGCACAGGATCTTCGTAGCTATCAGAACGTGCAATCACTTGAAACCTATGGCCGTGCATATGCATTGGGTGTTGATTATCATCTTCATTATTAATTACGATTTCAACTACATCATCTTTTTTCAAGACAAACCCGTTAATATTTGATCCATAAATTCTAGCATTGTTGACTAAATCATCAGGTGCACTAACAACTGTTAATAATGTCGGTACCTTTGGCGCCACATAGGTAATGTTGTTGAAGAATGCGTAGTTAACACCATCACCCAAATTTTCCATATGAAGTAATAAATCAATTTTATGATCTGGTTCGGGAAGTAATGGATCCAAAGTGAAGGGCGTTAGTTCCATATCGTCAATTGGCTCAAATGAATCTTGATCATTAATCCAGTGTGGTGGTTCTGGATTTGGTAATGACTTGTTATAGACTAGATAGTTAACTGAATTTAGCTCTAAATCCTGTGGAACGACATCAAGCATTGAGCTATCGATCGAGGTAATAATACAAATGTTGGAGTCTGTTTCTAATTTTGTTTTTGTTTTCAGCAAAATGCTTATTCTTTGACCAACTGTTAAATATGCCATTTTAGCGGTCTTAGGCTTTGTATAAACACCATCCACTTCAACAATTTCAAATTCGTAACCAGGTATTTGGAAAAACTGTGATACCATTATTCCAATATTTGCAATTCTGATTAGATAAGTTGTATCGTAATCAATAGCTATTGTAACGTTCCTTGAATCATTAAAAAGTGCATTTTGTGGAACAGGTTCTGCCCCTGTTGGATTATATCGAGTTAACTGTTTTGCAATAAGTTCAGTACTTGAGAAATGATACCAATCACTTAAACTCCACGACAGTTGCTTATCAAATTTATAATTTGATTCTTTTTCGTCATCATGAATTACAAACAGTCCACGAAATCCATCACTATACTGTGAGCCACTATGGCTATGATACCAATAAGTGCCAGATTGTTCAGCCACAAAATCATAGACCATTGACTCATCTGGATTTATCGGACACTGTGTAACACCAACTGGTCCATCCATGTAACCAATTCCCTTCATGAATAAACCATGGAAATGAAGAGATGTGCTTGAATTCAATCCATTAATAAGATGAAGTTTGACTCTGTCGCCCTTATCGACTTCAATCGTGGGCAACGGCCATGTACCATTAAAGGAAATCACGTCCCTTTCAAAAACTCCATCGGGATTTGCTTTTATGTATTCGACTTTATAGTAAAGGTCGTGTGTTGTTGCAGCAGTTACTAACGATGAAATAGAAATTATGCACCATAGTATTATGGTAAACATACCTTGTTTTTTGGGATGTCTCTAAAGTCTTCTTTAAAAAGAAGATAAGGTGCCTTACTTTGTTAAATCAAGCTTATGAAAATCAAACAAATCCTTCGAGGAGGCGCCACCCAAATTATTTTTTTTC
Organism: Pichia nanzhaoensis; assembly: GCA_030573035.1. Taxonomy (NCBI): domain Eukaryota; kingdom Fungi; phylum Ascomycota; class Pichiomycetes; order Pichiales; family Pichiaceae; genus Pichia; species Pichia nanzhaoensis. The sequence goes on from JAJMCN010000013.1 coordinate 177,495, forward strand.
ATTTAAAAAGAAAATTCAATTAAAAGATTAGCATTAAATATAAAATGAACAGAATTAAACTATATTCTTATGGAAAAGTTATAGAAACACTATATACGGTTGTCGGTTATACAGTATAACACCCCCTAACGAGTGGCCATAGCCTTGGTAACGACTCTCTTTAAAGCTAATTCAGCTTTTCTTAAGTCATCAGCAGAAGAGTCTTCAATTTCTAATTGAGCTAAAGCATCAGATAATGCAGATTCAATCTTAGCCTTTGAACCCTTTTTAATCTTAGCAGATAAGACTGGATCAGTAACGGTACCTTCAATAGAAGTAACGTAAGCTTCTAATTTTTGTTTAGCTTCGTGTTTCTTGGAGAATTCTTCATCAGCCTTCTTAAATTTGTCAGCATCATCAATCATCTTTTGAATATCATCTGATGATAATCTACCAATAGAGTTGGAGATGGTAATGTTTGCGGTCTTACCGGTGGATTTTTCAAGAGCGGTAACCTTTAAGATACCATTAGCATCAATTTCGAAAATGGCTTCTAAGACTGGTTCACCAGCTGGCATTGGTGGAACACCCTTTAAATCGAATTCACCCAATAAAGTGTTTTCAGTACAGTTGACTCTTTCACCTTGGTAAACTGGGAATTGAACGGTAGTTTGGTGATCAGCAACAGTGGTGAAAGTTCTTCTCTTGATGGTTGGAACAGTAGAGTTTCTTGGAACAACTGGAGCAAAGACATTACCTTGCATGGCAACACCAAGAGATAATGGAATAACATCTAATAATAATAAATCCTTAGTTTCATCAGAAGTTGATTGACCAGTTAAGATAGCACCTTGGACAGCAGCACCAAAAGCAACAGCTTCATCTGGGTTAATGGATTTTTCTAATTGTTTACCATCGAAGAAGTCAGATAACATCTTTTGAACCTTTGGAATTCTAGTAGAACCACCAACTAAGACGACTTCATCAATCTTTGATTTACTAATACCAGAATCCTTCAAGACTTGTTCAACTGGAGTTAATGTAGACTTGAATAAAGCAGAGTTTAAGTCTTCGAATCTAGCTCTGGTAATGTTAGCGGAGAAATCTTCACCTTCAAATAAGGAGTCGACTTCAACGGTAGTTTGAGCAACTGATGATAAAGTTCTCTTGGCTCTTTCACAAGCAGTTCTTAATCTTCTTAAAGCTCTTGCATCAGATGAAATATCTAAACCGGTCTTCTTTTGGAATTCCTTCTTGAAGTGTTCCAATAAGTTGGTATCGAAATCTTGACCACCTAAATGAGTATCACCAGAAGTAGCCTTGACGGTGAAAACACCACCTGCAATTTGTAATAAAGAGACATCGAAAGTACCTCCACCCAAATCGAAAATTAAAATGTGTTTTTCGTGTTCAGATTTACCTGCACCTAAACCATAAGCAATAGCAGCAGCAGTTGGTTCGTTAATAATTCTTAAAACGTTTAAACCTGCAATGGAACCAGCATCCTTGGTTGCTTGTCTTTGGGCATCATTGAAATAAGCTGGAACGGTAACAACAGCCTTGTCAACATTTTGACCTAATTTAGCTTCAGCAATTTCCTTCATTTTGGTCAAGACCATTGAGGAAATTTCTTGTGGAGAGAAAGTTTTAGTCTCACCTAAGTAAGAAACTTGGATTTTTGGGTTGCTGTTATCATCGATAACCTTGAATGGCCATGTCTTAATATCCTTTTGAACTGATTCATCGTTGAAAGCTCTACCGATTAATCTCTTAGCATCGAAGACTGTGTTAGTTGGGTTTAAAGCAGCTTGATTCTTAGCAGCATCACCAATTAATCTTTCTTCTGGGGTGAAAGCAACGAAAGATGGGGTAACTCTGTTACCTTGTTCGTTAGCAATAATTTCGACACCAGTAGTGTTGTCGTAGACGGCGACACATGAGTAGGTAGTACCTAAATCAATACCAATTGCACCAGCGAAAGTACCTTCAGACATTTTAATTAATAAATGGAGTAGTCTCTTGGAGAACAGAAAGAAGAAGAACAAACAAGCAAATTAAAAATGAAGCAAAAGAAAAGTGGAAAAAAAAAATGAACGTTGGGTTTTCGACGACATTGCCAGATGGAAATTGGTTATTGCGGGAGTGTGTGTGCTGAAAAATGAAAATTTTTTTGGGAAATTTTTTTTGTTTTTTTTTTGTTTTTTTTTTCTGACATTTTTTCCACTCGATTTTTGAAAGGAGCCCGTGTAGCCTGTGCATGGCAGCTATGCCACCTACGGATAGAGAAAGCGGTTCTTCCATTGCCGGAGTTTGGCCTCTATCAGGGTTTGTGCCTCCTCAATGTCTTCCTGATAGCCCTCAAGGGTGACTATCTGTAGGTGCTGGGAGCCTAGGTGTGCCTGTGGGGAATGATTCTCCTTATTTTCATCGTCGATAACGCTGTGCAAATTCTTTTGTAGTGGGTGGACATCATGGATTTTGATGCTGGCTTGGGTCTGCTGCCGAATTTCTTCAATAGATTTGCCTTTTTTGCCAATAATGAATGTAACAGCGTTGGAAGGGAGCACGATTTTTTTTTGGAGAAAGATATTTTGTTCAGCGTTTGCAACAATAATTTCTTCTGGAATTGCTTTGAATGGTATGTTCAGAAAAGATGCTGCCGGTTTCAGATACTCGATTGATTTGAAACATTGGTAGAATAATGGGAATTCTTTAATTGTATCGTAAATTTGTTTGTAACCTTTGGATGCTAACGACTTGGAACTATTTTCGATTTGTAAAACTGTTCCAGGAAGTAAGTGATGATAATTGCTTCGGAGTGATCCTATTGGGATGTTCACTATTGGTATAGCGGCAATTGTGTCATCTTCAACAATCATGTTAACAAAGCCACCTAGCTCAAGGATATGATCTAAAATCTATATCAATTATAGAGTTAGTATAAGCGTTCAGAAAAGGTTATTTGCTCCTTCTTTATTTACTTACTTTATAAACGACAGCTTTTCCATGCATGTCATAAGCATTAACCTCAATAAGTAAAATCCATGCCAGTACGGCTTGACTGATTGATTTAAATGTCAATTTTAAACTTTCCGTTTCCAACTCTCTAAAGTCCTGTAACTTTTCTGACATCCATTTAAACATAACTGTGTCGTCAATTAGAACTATAACATGCTTTTGCTCTACAGTTGCCACTTCCATAGCTATACTTTACAGGATTAAATTCCATTTTACACTAAAAAGCAAGAGGAGCCCTTGGAGCAAGAAACGAAAAGCTGAGCCTTGGCTAGACGCTATGAGCTTTCCTCTGCACCACGTTCCCAGAAGAAACTCGAAAATCCCTGTCTGGACTTTGAAATACATGTTTAAAACAAATCCCCTACACTACAATGATAGTGAAACATGGTTCTCCCTGATAATATTGTTTACGAAGTCCGTAGTCCAGTTCGATAGTCGATTTCGCAGAACTTTTAAGCAAACTTGTTATGGGTGACAGAGTTCCAATAACCCGAAGAAAACAATATGCGGTTGTGGGTTCCCGTATCCATTTTGTTTTTTCTTGTTTCGTGATGGGCAAAACAATAAGTTTTTTGATTGTTGCAGAAGGAGCATAGTGGGGCCTGGCCTGGCGGCATTTCTACTGCACAGAGCTGGTAACCAACCGCCCACTCAACCTTACATGTGCATACGAAGTGTTCGCAGCTTGAGTTACATAATGAGGAGCAAAATGTAGAGGGAATGAACGGTCGTGTTACGGGTGATATTAGAAACCCAGTTCATCGCAGTCGTTATGAATCATCGCTAAGTTCTTACCCAGCACCTAAATCCATTACATCCATAGTAATCAGCAAGCCAATACAGACATGCAGCCCCAGTCACGCATGATAGTGCCTTGCGAGTTCGACAAGATAACATACATATCTGGTTATTTATACCGCATCTGGCACTGCAACAGGGAAAAACAACAAAAAATTATTTTTATCCGTAAAAGTGGCAAGTTCCGAGTGCCCGATGTATGAGTAAATATAAGCCATTAATTCCCTTTTGAATTTCCTCTTCTCAAGTATTGCTATCTTGTTCCTTTTAAATGAACAATAAGCAGTTGAATGAGTGGTAACGCTAGGGCATATCTTCAACCATCTTGATATACCCCCTTTCAAATTTTCAATATTTTCTGAGTATTGTTGAATTTTGATTTTTTTTTTAACTGTACATTCAAAAATTGTCAAATCTCAAATTTTTAAGCTTAACTACTCAGATTGGATTCAAAAAAAATCCAAGTCCATCAATAAACATACTAATTTGAAAAGTTAGATAGATAATATAAATAATCTACAAAACAGGTTGAAAAAACATCAAAAATGGCAGGTGCTCCGTTGGGAGAAATTATTTATTCAGCCGTTAAGCCTATGATAAGAATGTACATGATCATCGGAACAGGATTCTTTCTCACCCGCAAAGGTTTGTTTGGTGTTACAGCAGCACGTGCCTGTTCAGACATGGTCCTTATGATATTTATGCCAGCTTTGGTCTTCGATAAAATTGTTAACTATATTTCCATTTCAGACATCAAAACTATCGGTGTGATTTGCTTTTGTGCTTTCATAATGTATATGATTAATGCATGCGTTGCGTGCCTTATAGTTAAATTTACGCCCGTACCTAAAAATCCAAAGGACAGATGGGTAGGAGGTGCACTGCTAGCCGGTATTATGCAAAACGTTTCAGATTTACCTATTGCTTATATTCAAGCGGTTTCAGTCTTCAGTTTGAGTCAACAAAACAAAGGTACTGCATACGTTATTATTTGGCTTGCAATGTATGTTATTGTGCAGTTTAATTGTGGTTTATTCCAGCTAGTCGAGTGGGATTTCAAATTTACCGATAAATATTACCATGGTGATGAAGATAAAGATTTAGAAAAGAGCGATAATAAAGTCTCAAATAATGAGGACAACAATTATGACGATTATATATATGATACATCAAATACCACGCAATCGCAAAATAATCAAGATGAAACTTTTGCTAATGACAAAGACAGCGCTGACAAAGATGATCATAATCTGGATGTAAGGCCTATTATTCCAGAAATTCATAAAATCACTTCTCAACAATCCTACACAAGCGAAAGTCCTATATCGCCAACTTCATCAATTATGACAGACACTGCATCTCAACCTGTTCAATATCTGGATCAAAATAGAAAATCAAGCGATAATTTTAGTCCGAAACCTTTGACGATAGTAAAATCAAGACTTTCACAATTAACTAAGACAGCTTCGAGAGGAAATGCAGTTGCTAGAATACCATCAGCAAGAAGTATCCTAAATGATAAAGGTGATGATAACGAACCTGATGTAATGTCGTTAAATCAAGAACTCATTAGAGAATATTCACGTATTGAACCATATAATAAAAAAATGACCAAAACCATGAAACTTATTACAGAAACTAACTTGTCAATCAAAGATATTGAAGGAGCAGGACCCGATAACTCATTTGTGAAAAAATATCATTTAAATTATTTAATTTTTTTCTTACAAAATCTCAAAAAGCCAAATTCTGTTTCATTGGTTATCGCAATTACAATGGCACTTATACCATGGACAAAAGCATTATTTGTTAATACTGGTACTATCACACTACCCAATGCGCCTGATAAACAGCCTGCATTATCATTCATTCTTATGTACGCCGAATATTTGGGTTATCCCTGTGTTCCAATGGGATTATTATTGATTGGATCTGTTCTTGCGAGATTAGAGTACCATGATATTCCTAAAGGTTTCTGGAAATCAGCGGTATGTCATACGATATTTAGGTTAGCGATTTTACCAATTATTGGCACTGCATTTATTACAAGATTAAAGAAGATTGGCTGGCTATCCGATCCCATGGCAATGTTTGTTTGTACATTAGAATATGCGCTACCAAGTGCCACTGTTCAAATATATCTAACTGCCGGTGCGATGAAACCAACTGACAAAACTTGTGCACCGCTAAACTGTTTTGGCCTTTACTTAACATTACAATATATCGTTCTAGTTGTCTCTATGCCGATTGTTGTTTGCTTCTGCATTAAAAAGACTCTTGAAATGTAATCTCTAGATTGCACTCCATACATTCTTGCATATATATAGACCTTTTTTCATATACCACACACTTTAATCGTAATTGTATCACATGTGTGAATAGCAAATAAACACTCAAATATGATAACGTAGCTCTCGGACCAAATTCACGCCTTCCATATTTAACCGAGCTCTTTAGTGCACAGGCTCTCTGCTTCTTGCTAACTTGCAACAACTAGGAACTTGCAAGCGAATGTCTTTTATAAGATAATTTGAGTAAGGGTGCTGTTTTCTACCTACCTATCAAAGTACCCCTGAATACTATTTTAATTTTGCATTTTTTCTGTTTCTAAAGTCAACCTACCGGTGCAGCAATCAGGACTTTCTATTTTTCTTTTCACAGTGAAGGCTGCAAACTTTTTACTTTCAGCCTCCCACAGGGCAAAGGCATCCAAGTATCGTTCAATTTTACACAACTCCTTCCACTTCTATAAATACATCTTAAGAATCTTGAAAAGAAACAGCAATAAGGATAAAGTTTTCTTTTTTTTATTGGATAAAGAACAGCAACAGAAACATTTCCAAAGAATAGTCGATACGTATAATAAATCATTACATAATAAAATGTCCAGCACTAATGATGATGACGAAGGAGTGTCCTCATTCTTAATGAGTAAAATTATGGGTGTTTATAAAAGTACTAAAGAATCACCATATGTAAGGTCATTATATGACGACACAACATCAGTCTTTGATAATTCAATGGATAAACAACACGCATCAAACAAGGGCTACTTGGATAAATTACCTGAAAATACACATCTGACTCTATATCCAAATTATTGTAAACATGAAAACGGACAATACGTTACACGTGTTAAAGGTATAATTACAGCTAATGGGGTAATGTCTAGGAAAAATAGATTTTTGTTAAGCATGGCACGACGAATATCCAGATCTTATGATACTAACTCTAGTGATGGATCTCAACTAGAAACTGAGTTACAAGATGCAATTACTAATCAAGATAGTTATAAATTTAGGGATGATGACTCAATCACATCTTCTTCGAATATGACTAATATGGCTAATAATGATATAGTCAAATGTAGGATGGAAGGAATTTTAGCAAAAACCATACCTGATACTCCTCTAAATATAACAATTGGGTCGAAAGAACCAGTTGAACAGTTGTTGGGAGCAAAGCTAACTTCCGATAATTTTGGTATTTTCCATATCTCAGTAGTAACCCCATACGAACCAAGTTATGTTGCAGTTTCCTCCATCATTGATCCTTCCATTTTACAAACTGCGACCGTTGAAATCATTGAATCTAGTGGTGTGAGTGTTGTTACCGACATTGATGACACTATTCGTTTAACTGGAGTGCTGGGTGATAAAAGAGAAGTTTTCAAAAATATTTTTTCCAAACCTTATTCAACGTGTGAAATCAGGGGTGTTTGCCAGTGGTTTAAAGAATTACATGACGTTTACCGATGTCCAATACATTACGTCTCTAATTCACCATGGCAAATCTATAACATTGTTCATGGATTCATGTCATTCTTCAATTTTCCTGTCACGTCTGTTCATTTACGTCAATATAGCGGAAATCTGGTTGCCTCTTTCACACAACCAAGTGCAGAACGCAAACGACCATCCATTGTGAATTTATTTGAAGAATTTCCAGAAAGAAAGTTTATACTTATTGGCGATACCGGTGAACAAGACTTAGAAGCATATTTATCGTTAGTTCCTAATTTTTCACCCCAAATACTAGCAATTTATTTACGTGTTGTTCCTAAATCCATGAGTTCATTGGGCTACGACGAATACGCTTTGAATTATCTGAGAAAAATGTTAACTAAAAGAAATACGGATAGTCGACTTACATCTAGGCGGGTGAATGATTTTTTGCGTAATCCAACGGGTATAGATTCAGAAGGTTCTGATGAAGACGTGGCTGTCATGCATGATAAATTAAACGATTACAGGAGCAGATCCAAGAATGATTTCAGGGCTGGTAATGTTACACAAAGTAAAAAATTGGCGCCTATCGTACCCAAAAAGCCCGATTCTCTTAGAGGTACAAAATTGTTGAAAACTGACGAAACCGTTCCAAGTGGTCTCGCAGCAAGAGCGAATCTCGATAATAATGTATTAAGACCAGATACTAAAATTGATCAAGGTTATTATAATGAATACATTGATACATCGTCTGATAATTTTACGGATGAAAACGAAGAGAATTTGGATAAGCGGTTTATTTTATGGAAGCAAAAGGTTCAAAGAATTGTTGATGAAGTTCCTGAACATATTCATGTTCAGTTTTGGGAAGATGCCTCCACTGTACATGATGACAGTATTGAATTGATTATGAATCAGATGAAATAATACTTTCTATGTTTTTCATTATTCTTCTTGCTAAATCTAAGAATTGATTTATCAACAATTGTAAAAGTACACAAACAATATAAGTTATTTAGATACCTTAAGTACCATCCATTATGCCCAAAAAACTGAGACGTAACCCAGCAAAGAATCCACACTCTTCGTGTTGAATGATACAATCCGCCTTTACTCTACCAAATTTGCTTCAGCAAACGCATTAGTACCATCACCGTAATCTTTTACTTTTGGTTCATTTACATCATCAACTTCATCAATTGCTTTCTTGAATTGTGACATATCAATTTCAGTACCATGATCAGTGCTCATCTCCTCTTCTCTCAAAAATTTGTCTTCAAATCTCTTTAAAACAATTTCACGACCGGTGAGTTGATGTTTTTCCTTTGTTTTCAGATTTATCTTTCTTTGCTTATGTTCTTTTTTCCATTTTGCAAAGGATTGCGGTGTAATTGGAGTTAAATTCTGTTTTGGTAACTTATCCCTTTCGGTTTCAATAAAATCTTCTAGCGTTATCTTTGGCTGATTTTCTATTGCTATTTTTTCAAGTCTACGCTGCTCTTTGGTCTTTAGAATGAAACCCTGTGGAAGAGAATGTCTATATTTGCATTCGATATTATTCTTTGGTTCACTGTTAGGACAAACCCAAAACCATCCATATTTACCATCTTCCACTGCTTGAATGAAATATTTACACACTTTATCAGTTGTGGTTTTTAGATTACCATGTTTGGATAAAATGACTTCACGAAGTTTCTCCTCATCCCAGGTATCCATTGTATCAGCCATTTTATCCTGTTTATCATCTTTCTCATCAGCATATAAATCTCTTTTAGCAGATTTTCTTGCAACATTAAAATCATGACTGAATTTACAATTCTTTCCCCTTGTACAAGTTCCAAGCTTAAAGAATTCACACAAAATACTTTTAGGATCAACACCAAATGGAACTTTTTGTGTAGCTATTGAACCTTGTAGTAATTTCAAGGCTTCCTTTTTGGCATCGTCTGCTGCTTTCTTTTCTGCAGCACGACGTTTTGCCAATTCCTGCTGCTTTTTCAAATCTGCCGGAATACCTGTCTTCACTTGAGTAATATATTCTTGAACTTTCTTGGATTTATTCTTATTTTTAAGACCAAAAGTACGATCATCTGCGTTTCTGGCCTTGACCTTTGACTTGGCCTTTTTTTCAGCATCTTTTTGCTGGTTTTTTGTGTTGGCTTTTTTTGGCGGCATTTTTTTTGTTGTCTTTGTATTTATCTGCCTTCGAAGTTATTGCAACTATCTACCCTTATTATTCCTGCACAGTATATTCAGTCAAAAAAGAGTGAAAAATTTTGTTCACACGCAGAAAAGTGCAAAACCGCAGCATCTACATCCGTGCACCTGTTTCTTTCTCACAGTGTAACGCTCGTCGAAGAGCCTGGCATGATTCTCGGTTTGGAACAGGGCAAGGAGCTGGGATTGATACTGACTTAGTGGCACATCTGGGGCGTTGTGTACGAGTACTTCGCCGTGAAGAACTGAAAAGCTGGAAGGATGTTTAAAATTGGCAAGCAATCACATACCCAACTGGCTCGCCACACACCTGCACTGAACGCATCGCAACCATACTATTTGGCCCACCGCTCGAGTTTTCTGAGATTGAGGAATCAAACAAAGTCGGTCCATACATTCACGAGACCCAAACTTTATATAAAGATGCGTCGGGAATTCAATATTGCACTGTTTTCAGGATTGATTCTTGGGGCATCATATTATGCAGTTTCAAATAATTGGTTACATGCAGATTCAAGTGGGACTAATGGCGCTTCGATTACAAGCATATCCGGAGGTCCATTTACAACACATTCAGATAAAAACGTTGGTGGACAACAGTACTTTTCATCCACAGCAACAAGTTTTTTGGGTAGCGGTGAGTCCGAGCCAAGTCAAGAAAAGAAAACTATTCCTGTTTTCGGTGATGAAGAGGTTGACAGGAGATTAAGAAGTAAAGAAGAAAGTTATATAGTCAATAGGGGCAAGGGTGTCTATAGATACGATATTTCTCAGTTGGCAAGTAATAATCCAATTGAAGATGATCGCTCAGAGAAGAGTGTCCAGATTCCAATTCAAGATGTTTTCAACAATAATGAAAAAGTAGAAACAGACTGGCATTTTTGGACTGTTTTTGATGGACATGCAGGTTGGAACACTTCTGCATATTTGAGGGATAACCTGATTAACTATGTTATCTCAGAGCTTAGTAATGTTTACAAAGTCAGTGAAAAGAATCTTCGTTTAATCCCTTCAAACGAAGTTGTTGATAAAGCAATTAAGCAAGGATTTCTAAAGTTGGATGATGAAATTGTTAACAAGAATGTTAATAAGCTACTTGAATCTCCAAATAAAAACGAGGCAGCTAAATTACTCATGCCTGCATTGTCAGGCTCATGCGCCTTAATGTCATTTTACGATACACATAGTAAAGTTTTGAAAGTTGCAGTCACAGGAGATTCACGTGCTTTGCTTGGATCTTTAGACGAAGAAAGCAATCAATGGACCGTCGAAGCATTATCTGTTGATCAGACAGGATCTAATCCAACAGAAGTCGCAAAATTACTTAGCGAGCATCCAAACGAACCGAATGTTGTTCGTAATGGTAGAATTTTAGGATCATTAGAACCTTCAAGGGCATTTGGTGATGCACGTTATAAATGGGCCAAAGATATGCAAGCCAAAGTTTATAATCAGTTTTTCGGTCGTCAGTCACCAGCAAATTTGAAAACTCCACCATATGTCACAGCCGAACCAATTATTACTACACACGAAATTAATCCATCTAAAAACGATTTTATGGTTATGGCATCTGATGGACTTTACGAAATGCTTTCAAATGAAGAAATTGTGGGATTGGTTGTTAAATGGATGGAATCAAAGAAGTTGATCAAACCAAAAAGAGGTATTTTTAGTTCAGTTTGGACAAGCTCAAAGGATAAGCAGTTACCTGATGTGGTCGATATTTCAGATAAGTCTGGAAAATCGAAGAAAAGATATAGAAGGTCAACTAATATGAGCGGATTCTTGCTTGAAGATGAAAACGTGTCGACTCATTTGATTCGTAATGCATTAAGTAATGGAGGTATTAAAGATGATGTCAATTTGCTGGTTAGTATTCCATCACCCTTGAGTAGAAGATATAGAGATGATTTGACTGTTACTGTTGTATTTTTTGATGATCATGAAAAGATTAAAGAAAATGCTAATGGCTTGTTAGAAATCAATAAAGTTGCAACTTTTGGTGGTTTGGACGAAAATGTAAAACCTAAATTATGATAAGGATGATGAACTTGTTTTAAATTAATATATTTATGTTATATAAATAATAACCTATACTTATATTAGATTACGAATATGAATATAATTATAAACTTGCAAAAGAAAAAAAGAAAAAAATTCAAACCCTTGAATAATGATAAGCAAAAAAGGACAAATCGAGTCAAGATAAAATGAAACAAGACGAAACAAACAAAAAAGAAACCAAAATAAAGAAAAATAAAGTGTAACAAAGTAACGCACCATAAGATCCAAGGACGGGAGACTCAATGGTAATAGCTAACACTCAACAAGAGCAACCATTAGCATTTCCACTAGATTGTGCTGGTGCGGTCAAATCTATCCTATTATTTTGAGTTGGAGTTTGTGTTTCCTGTGGATCTTGTTTATCTAAATTTTCTAATATTCTGTTCGCAATAAACATGAAAACCTCATTAACGTTATAGGCTGTTTTTGCAGAGGTTTCAAAGAAAACTGCATTCTCATCCTCAGCTAAGCTTTTACCTTCTTCAACCGAAACCTTTCTTGCATTTTCAACTTCTTCACCAGTTTCCTCATCGAGAATTAAGTCATACTTGTTACCGACCAATGCCACCACAATGTTCTTAGTGGATTGTTCCTTTAGTTCTTTCATCCAATGTCTAGCCTTAATGAAACTGGCAGGTTTAGTAACGTCGTATACCACTAGTGCAGCCTGTGCGTTTCTATAATACAAGTGTGCCAAGTTGGCAAATCTTTCTTGACCTGCAGTATCCCATATTTCAAACTTGATGGTTTTATCACCAATATTACACCGTTGTGTTAAAAAAGCAGCTCCAATGGTGGGTTCCTTATTTTCTTGGAAATCATTTGATACGAATCGTAAAACTAGGGAGGACTTACCTACCGCAGCTTCCCCTAGTAAGACCAACTTGACAGGTATTTGTGTGGATGCAGACATACGTGATTCTTGTACAGGTGCAAACAACAGACGCCCTTATCTGTACTATCACCTTGTTTTTCCCCCTCCTCTGTAAACTTTGCCCAGCGAAAGCTTTGCCTGCGCAACTGCAAAAACGAGAAACTGCGCATTCCATATGCAGAGACAGTCTGAATTACGTGTGTGGCGCGTTCTCCATCTGCTCAGCTCCATTTTGATGATGTGCATACTGGGAGAAGTAACAGGTCGCTTGAAGCAGTTTCTATCAGTCCTGCGTCGTACTTGGGATCTCAGAACGTATTTCCAGTGTTCTGGCCAGGTTTACTTTGGTCAGTGTCAATGGGCCTGTTAGACGCATTCGCCGAGTCTTATCGTTGAAACTACGAAAGCAAAGCAGTTTCATTTTGACATATTCAACGATTTGCTTTTGATGCTATTCTTAAGCTAGCCTCGCCATATTCCATGCTTTTCATGAAAACCTCGGTTTTAGAAGGCTTTGATTGATTTTGCCCAGAAGTAATGCATGCTTTAAGCCAGGTAATTCAACGGGTGGGTTTGAATTCTACACTGTTGTTGTTCTTACGTAAACATCATTTATTCAAGTGTCACCGAACGCCATTGCGCTTGCCCAAATAGGAAATTGTGCTATCTGTACCATGAACTGAGGTATGTTCCGGAAGAGAGCTCTGGTTGATATAAATACTGTGTAAACTCAATTGTTTCAAATGAGTTTGAAGCTATTTTAGAATACTCTCCTTATAAAATAATGTCAGAGGTACTGGTCTACAAACAGCATTTTGCTGTTCCATTCTTTTGTGAACAGAGATCTTATCAATTTTTGAAACTTCCCAGTGGTATTGTGGGTCTCATCTTTACAGATCCATCTGAAGATCTGGCTTCCTGCTGTTTGTCAGTAGCTACTGGTCATCATGCAGATCCAGATACTATTCCAGGATTAGCACATTTATGTGAACATATGGTCTGTTTAAGCTCAAGGGACTATCCTGAAGTTGATGCTTACAGAAGGCTAGTCAACCAAGCGGGTGGATTCAGTAATGCGCTGACAACTAATGAGGTGACAAGTTTTTTCTTTAGTATTCCAGTTACTGCATCGAAGCAAACACAATCTAGCTTTGAAGAAATTTTAGATGTTTTCACTTCAAATTTTCTCAATCCAAATTTTGAATCGAGTTACTCAAATCGTGAAATTTACGCTGTCGATAATGAACATACTGTCAACAAATCAAAGAAAAATAGAATATCTTTTCGAGGTTTTAAATTGTTGGCGAATAAGCAACATCAATTTTCAAGATTTTCAACCGGCAATTTTGATTCCTTAACTGAAAGTTCCAGAAAATACGATATTCGCTCACAATTGGTCAAGTTTTTTGAATCTGAATATACTCCTGATAAAATTGCATTTGTTTTACGCGGTCCACAGTCACTGAATTATTTGCAAAAGTTGGCAATTTCAAAATTCGGTAAAATTAGAGAACCAAGTTATAAATGTCAAGTTTCAAATTCTGTGAAACCTAAATTTCTATCTTGCTTCATTGACTCAAATATATCTGAGCAAGCATGGAAATGTAGATACACTACAGCTGCATTTACTCCATCAAACACACAAAAAGCAGTTTTGGTTGATAAAAACTTAGACCCATTATTCAGAATTGCTTTTCCAATTTCCATGAAAAATATCTCATTTTTACACAAACAGCAAACAAAATTTTACATTGATTACTGGTGTGAGCTTTTTGGCTCTGAAGCGTCAAATACAATTGCATCTGTCCTTTTCGCAAAACACTTGATCACAACTATTGTAACTAAAACATCTTCAGTAACATATGATACCGTATTGCTTGAAATGGAATTAACTCTTAATAAAGAAGGTCAACAGAATATTTCTCAAATTATAAACATTATTTTCAATTATGTCTCAAATTTTTCAACTCATGACTCAAGATTTGACAAGCATTTAGCTAAATCAATGTCGCAGTTTAATGGTATTAGTATTTTTAATTTTCTTTATGCAGAAGAAGAATCTCAGTCCGTTTGGGAAGCAAGAAAACTATCTGCTTTGTTATTATCCAATATAAAGGCACATTCCCAGTTTTTAGTGAAAAATTCAGGTATCTACGATAATTCAATACCAGGGTTTGTTGGCGCATATTCAGAATCTGATCAGTCTGAAAAGTTTTGGCTACGTGAGTCTTTGTTGTTTTGTCAATTTATTCGAAATTCCATAACTATTGAGAATTCTCTTGTTTCTTTTGTTGGCAATGTTTCAAACACCAATTTAGATTGGCTAACAGGTTTGCCAAATTCTTATAACAAAGATCACTACTTTGATTTTCAGTATAAAATTGCGAGACTTAATCCAGATGTAATAAAATTGCAAAATGCAAAGCAGCACCAACTGAATCTTTCACCGCCAAACAGTTTTGCTGATGATTTAGTTTTGAACCAATCAAAATTATTACAGATGGTTTCCAACACCATTGCAAATACATCGGTGTCAGCGTTAGGCTATGCTGTTAAAAATGTCGCTTTTTTAGATGTTCCAACGTTATACTATCATGGTCAAGGTTGCCAATTATGGATAAAAAAAGAAATTGATAATAATTTCAAAGATAAAGCTTTATTGACAATAGAGCTGACTAATACCAAGATAGCTACTAGTCCAACATTAGTTGCAAGTCTTGAAATTTTAGTTCAATTAGTCAGATTCAGAGTTAATGAGTATTTGTATCCCGCTTCGACCGTGGGATACTGTTATGATATTTTTCCGTCTTTCAAAGGTGATACCGGGATTTTACTGCATGTTTCAGGTCCGAGTCAAAAATTTCCAAAAGTTTTGATGGTTTTAATTTACGAACTGAAATTGATTGCTGATTCGTTCTCAAAATGCATAACCGCAAAAGAGTTTGAAAAAGCTAAAAACGCAGTTTTATTAAGATATGAAAATGGTGATAACATCTCATCTTTGGAAATCGCAACCCTGGGATTAATGGCCAGTATTGAGGAAGATACATGGCTGTTACATCAAAGAATAGAGGCTACTCAAAACATGAATTTTGAAAATACTTCAAATATTTTACCAAAACTTTTTTCAACTTGTTACTTAACTTTATTCTTACAGGGTGATATAGATGGTGAGTTTTTAAATACGAATGTCCTGCCAGTTTTAAGAAAACTTGTTGATAAATTTGAGGGGGAAGATCATCAATTTCCGTCATCCGTTTTACTACCTCCGGGTTCAAATTATATTGTTCGCTCGGCTACCAAAGATGAAACTAACTGTGTTGAATACTTTGTTCAAACATGTTTGAGAGAAAATGTAGTTCAAAGGTCCATCACTAAATTTGTCTCTTTCTTGATGACTACCACATTGGTTAGTAAAATCAGGAGTGAGTACCAGTTAGGATATATTGTTTTTGTAGGTTTGCGAACGCTGAGGAAAACACAGGGAATACATGTATCAGTAGCGAGTGGTAGCCACACTGCTGCAGAATTGAATTCCAAATTGGATGATTTGATCGTTGAATGGTTTGAGCAAAACATCGCAAAACTAAAGTTACCTAAGCTTGCTGAGTTAACTGAAAAATTCATTGCCTCTGAAATGGCCTCTAGTCAATCAGCTTCTGCCAGTAATAGTTCGAGTATATTTTATGGAGTTTTAGGTGGTTCAGGCGGTGATAAAAAAATTATCAAGCAACATAACAATTATTGGGAGCAAATTGGTAATAAAACATACCTGTTTTCGAACTGTATGACTGGTGAAGATTCAATTGATATAGAAACCATCAAAAATATAACTGTTGAATCGCTAACTGAATTTATCAAAAAAAAAATCATACCAACATCAAAGCAGAGAAGTAAAATCTCAATTTTAGTTGATTCTACTGCACCAAAGGAAGAAGTTGAAAGCAAGTTTAAATCTATTCAGTTATATTTATTTTTATCATCCATGGGATTACCAATCAAGCCAGAAAATTTGGATAGCATCATTGAAAAATCTGGAGGTTCACAGGTGGCTCTATGCAAAGAATTGTATAAGCATTATAGAGAGAAGGGAAAGTCAATGACATTAATTGCGGCAGTTATGGCCAAACTCTCAAAGTCTTTGCTGTTCTCTACCGCCAATGCTCAGAAGGTTGAACCAGCAGTTGAGCAAATTGAAATTGCTGAAAAGTATCTTAAAAAATGGCAATCAAGCATTGGCTACGTTAAAGATACAGTGCCATTGAAACAAAAATTAGAAAAATTTTAACCTACTATTTTATGGCATCTACGGAGTATCATTTAAAGAAGTTGCATCATTTCTTTTTACGACAAAGCCAATACTCACATCTATACTTCCAACTTCCGAGAGCCTTATGGTCGCCGCCATATGCCGATTCGATATTTGATTCATGGTCGACAAATTCAAAGCCCATATCCTTAATCAGTTGTACCAAATCATCTTTTGAAAGTTCTAAACCTTGCATTGGGGTTGGTACATCATTGAACTGACCCTCTGAGTCTTTCATTTTCACACTGTAAACATTCTGATCATTTTCAAAATGCCATAATAATGGACCGAAGTTGATCCAATATCCGTCGTCATTCAAGCAATACATTATGGTTCTCAAATAATCAATTATGCTTGTTGCAGTATCAAGAAAAAAACATGTAGAGACTATATGAAATTTGCCCTTGTTTTCATTTCGAAATTCACGTGCCAGTTGGTCATCAGTGTATACATCTGAGAAGTTGAGCAAATCAGGAGCACCATATAAGTCTGTAAACCCGCCAGCAACCATAGACATCAAGTCACCTACCGGAATGTCCGGATATTCTCTGTTCAGAAATGATATATCTCCAGGGTTGAAGTCAGGAAAAAAGACCTGTCTACACTGAAAATTTCTTTTTTCAACATTAGAGCTGCTATGAACAAATGGACAGATAAGATAATTGTTTTTATAAAATGTGTTGTTTAATATAAAATTTGAATTCAATAACATATGATAAGATAATTCGTTACCTTGCGTCCGGAATCCCCTTTTCACATATTCAACAACAAGTCTACCTAAACCAGCACCTGGAATTAACACCTGTACATTAGGTCGTGAGGCGACGTCAGGATATAACTTCTCAGAAACTTCCAAAATTCTTCCAAACGATATTTCTCTTTCCTGAAATCCATCACTTGACCATTCACGTACATACTGATTCATAAGCCCTCGAACTTTATCCAAATCTGTAGCCGAACTTTCCAACCACGTTCGTGAATCGCCTGCACCCCAATAAGGAGCCATTGTTCTTGCAACGCGCTCAAAATATTCACCATTTATATTAATTGAGTGTTCTAACTGATTCAAATATGCAGGAAACCAAGGTAACAACTCTTTGTCCTGGTTGGAAAGAGACTCGTATTTTAGTCTCTTGGGATTTAAAAGTTCCCGTTTTGCCCACAGGTGAAAAGTACAATGGGCATGCAGCACTTGTGAAAGCGCAGTGTATTCCTCCAACTCCTGGGCAAGCTGCTGGTCCTTGCTTGCCTGCATTGCTTTTTGGCATGCGTTTTAACCCAAGATTAAACCGCTGCACTTTATCATTTCCAGTTGTCTAAAAAAAAACATGCTGCCTTCTCTCCTCCCCCTTTCTTTTTTTTTTCACCTCCCACGCTGCTTGTTTTTTCAATAATTGCCTATTTCAGATATTTCCTCGATAAGCAAAATGGCGTAGTTCTGAGTTGCACTTAATAAACTGATTTTCTTAAAAACAGCATTTTCACAAACAAATAAGCAATCACTTCTATAAGTATGGTTGCAGCTGGGAAAAAAAACACAATTTTTTGATCCACATATTTTATAATATTCCTTTTTTTTTGGTGCTACAGATTAGAAGCAATTGTTTTCCTGGGTGTTATTTAGCTACAAAAACATTACCTACAAACAGAGCGTAAACACATGAGGCAAAAAAGGTTAGAGTAAAAAATAAAGTTTTCACCACATTGATGAAGAGACTAGAACTGCATAGGGTGCGTTCTTGTTGATGATTGGTTTGGTACTCTCGTTAAACTAGCTTCAAATAGGAAACTAGAAGAATTACTTATATTTTGTTGACACATATATGGCCGGAAATAAACCTTTCAACTGCATTACTTTCAAAAGAACTTTCATCAATTCTTTAAATTGTCTATTTTTGTGATTTTAATTCTTTCTTCAGCTCTTGATTCTGTTTAATTAAAATCTCAACTTTATCAGTTAAGTTACCAATTTGTTCAATCACTTCGTAAGTCTCAATACTAATACCCTTAGAACCAGCTTGTTTAACTCGTGGAGCAAGCAATTTGATTTTCTTATTCCAATTTGAGAAGTTTTTTGCAAATTCTGGTTCAGCATTCTCCGCAGTTCGCTGTCTTTTTACAGATTCAGAAATCAAATTTCTGTTTGTTTCATCGTCCAAACTAGCTTCGTACCCGTCTGTTAACAACCACTCTCTATTTTCTTCATTAGCATCATCAGGATGGTTGAATTTTCTATTATAGTTAATTCTTTTAGCTTGTGTTGATTCGTAACTTGCAATAACGCATAAAATTGGTGTGTAGAGAATAATCATGATTTTGCTGCAGATAGAATTAAACAGCTTGCTGTCCAACCACCAATATAATGGGATGTCCAAAAAGAAAATTTCAATCAAATTGAAAGGTGGAAAAAATATTTTTGCGTCTGGAGCTCTAATATACTTCAAAACTCTGGTTGCATACTGATGTAAGTATTCGTCATTTGCATTTTCAACGACATCAGAATATGCTTGGGAAAATAAAGCAATCAAGAGGTTCAACAATATAACAGTGACTAAAAAATTGTAACTGTAGTACATGATACTTCCATATGGATATGCAAATCTCTCGATTCCCCTAAAGTCTGGACCACTTAGGACAGTCTGCAGCATGTTTGTGATAATGAAATAGGTTAAATCTCTCCTACCATCTGCTTGATCCAAGCCAATAAAGGCCTGTAAGAATCCTATAATAACGACCGATAACAAGAAGAAAAAAATTGCTGATTCCTTCATCATCGTGTTAATCACAACCATCATAACACCAAAGAATTGGTAGAGGTCACAAAAGAAAAACATACGAATCCACATAAATGGAGCAGCAACAGCAACAAACCTCTGGGATGTAATATTGTACTTCTCTGGAGTATCACTTCCAAGATCATAGACGCACATTAACCTAAAAGCAAGAGAAATAAAAATAATTGCATATAGAATATTATTAAAAGCACTTGAAATTCGAAGATAACTCCAACCTAAATGATACAGTCTTTGAAACTCATCAAAAATAAACGATAGAGTGCAAAGGTATAATATGATTTCTGCAATATTAAAATGCTCTGGTCCAACTTCTATGTTTGCAACAAACGTGTAAACAATCAAAAATAAAATTGCCACAAATATTTCAAGTAAATTTTGATAAAAGGGAGTTTGAATTCTATCAGGGTCAAAATGTGAAAAAAAACTTGTGTCTGATTTCCCGTTAAACAGAACATACTCGGACGGATCAAGCCTTGATTGAACAATCCAACCAGACCATAACCATTTAATGCATCTTTGATATCCAGTAGTGGAGATAATAAGAGAGTGGGTATCGACAGCCAACTCTAAAGCGTTTTCAGGTTCAGAATCCTCATCATTCAAATTGATTGAATATCTATGACACAACATTGAAATAAAGAGGTACTTATCTTCTTTTTCTCTTTCAATGATTAGACAGGCTAGTTTTTCTGCAACCAAGGAACGGGAACTGTATAAGTCATTATTAGCTAACTCAGCCTCCGCCAAACAGTTGTACCAACCTGCAACTTTTAGAAGACAAAACACTAGACATGCTTGATATCTTCTTGCAGATGACACACTTCCTGTACCTTCTCCGCCGGCTGCTCCATAAACTGCTTTCAAAGTATCATCGTAGCGTAGGTTCAGCTCAAATGATTTAATCTTTACATCAGAAACTGGTAATGGAATAATAGTATCAATAAGCTTTTTCAAATTTATCGCCACACGTAGGCCTTGTCTCGGAGAGACTGGTTGGTAATCATTTGACTCGCCATAGTGCCACAATGGAAGTGCTGGCATAATCGGTTCTGATTAAAAAAAGCCTGAAGATTAGCTGGACAACGTTTGTTGCAACAATAGGCCAACAGGTTAAAGTGCTGACGGATTCACCATAGTAAAGTCGTATCTTCTCACAATTACGTAAAGCTTGTGCAAAATTCATGGCTCTAATTGTGTTCATGTTGCTCTAACATATGGGTTTAAGAAAACGTACAAGAACGCAAACTGCAGTTTAAAGCTTTTGGAGCACCTGTGTAGAGATGTCGATTAAAGCAAAGCTAAAATTTTTACCGTCAACCATTAGGGCGTCAGTTGAAGAAACGATCAAAGAATTTCCAACGACTGAAACAGTTTTCAAGTCATTGATTGATTATTATGAACGACAATGTGGGGATCTGAACAGAAAGAAGGTGGCGACTGCTCCTAGGAATGGCTTTCAAGCTTCAACAAAAGCTGAATCGTCAGGAATATCCATTGATAATCTAAAAGAAACAAATATTATGTTGCAGTTGCCAGAACTATCAATTCAATCTCCTTGTAGAAAGAAATTAAACTTAATCTTTGGTGCATTAAAGGGCGAAAAAAAAGCGTATCTTGCTTTGTCAAAATCGTTGGAAAGTAAACCAGAGGTTTTGCTTAGATCACTATCTTCTGATAACATTAAATTTGCGGCTATCTTGAATGTTCCTGAAAAGAAACAGCTGAGATATTTATTAGTCGAATATATTTCGAACGATGGCAATACATACAAGAATGATCCACTTTTAATACAATTTAACAACGATCAACTACAAGAACAATTTGGCTCAATTTTAGCAGGTAAATCATTTGTTGATTACCTAACTTCTCAGTTAGCATTAATCGATTTCCAAATTCATGACTATACTTCTGATGATGTGTTTTTCGTTCAAGCGTACAAAGGAAATAAAGAAGGATATTTATATTTTCTTTCTAATCATGTTATTTTTGGCTTCAAAAAACCGATCTATATTTTCAATTCAAAGGATGTGAAGGGTATTACTTATAACTCGATCACAAGGCTAACATTTAATGTTAACCTTGATGTTACAATCAACGATGTTGTAGAGAAATATGAGTTTAGTATGATTGATCAAAAAGAGTTCGAAAAAATTGATAGGTATGTGAAAACCAAGGACGTTAGAGACAATTCAATGACTGAAGAACATAAAGCTCAGAAACAGCTCAAAAATAATTTCGATCTTCCTAGTGATCTTGCTGAAGCTGCTAAGTTGGTTCCCGGTGGTGAACAACTAATACCCGCAACTGGAAATCCAGAAGATGATGAAGATGATGAAAATGATGATAACTATCATGTCGGTGATAGTGATGATGATCACAGTGATAATAGCGGGCATGACGATAATATCCCAGATGGAAATGAGGAGGCAGACTATGAAGATTATAGAGAAGGAGATGCTAATAGTGTTAGTAATACAAAAGAATGTATGCCAAGTGCATTTGGAAGTATAGACGACTTTCCAGCGTTTGATGATAATTTACAGGACGAACTTCAAGATTTACAAAACGATCTTGATATTGATCTAAGTAAGCTACGAAATGCTGGTTATCTTGCTATGTAAAACTAGTTTTAATTGCATTTATTGGTCACTTCGTTAACATAAACTTCTTTTAAAAACAAAGCGGTTACCTGGAAAAACACAAGCTTCTTTTCAAAACTTAGTAACAAATTTTTTGACGTGAATAATAAATATAATATAAATAGTAGCAATAAAATGAAAAAAAATATAACGAATGGTGTGACAATGAGTACAACCTCTGAAAAGTATCATTAGAAAATTTTTCATATATTATCGGTATGCCCAAATTGTATGAATACGGGGCCTGAGTAGGTGAAACTATTGAGATATCCGGATTTACTCTGAAACTTCTCTGAGCTTCTTGAGTTTAGCTATTCTCAAGTCTAATAGTTCGTCGTTCTTTGCAACCCACGATTCGAATACATAACCAACACCGGTTGTAAATGCTGCTGAGTACACAAAACCCATTGGAGCATGAAGTAGTGGGGCTTGTCTAATTCCCATTTGTAAGGCTCTTACACCAACACCTAAAATATGCACACGTTGTAACAAAAAGTTAGTATTCTGTCAAGATGAAGGAGATCCAATACAGTATTAAGAAAAGTGCCATAAACATACCGAAAACAGTCCAAGCTAATAACATCGTATCTCTGTTGCTGTTGTAGTTTACGATCTGGTATTTGATAACCCCTTCTTCTTCTCAGCTGTGCATTCTCTTCTAAAACATGTCGGCCGGAGAGTTTGTTCCCCTCACAGTAACAGTTTTGGCACGCGCGCTTTTCTGACAGTGCGACTGCGTATATTGTCGCAGCCTCCCATGACTCTGTTGATTATTCCCATTCCGAATAAGGCAACTTTAATATTGAAAAAGAATGTGGGCGGACACTTTTGCAAATTCTTTAAGCACAATAAGCAAACTCTCAAACTTATTTTTGTTCCATCCATACTTCATATAAAGCTATAAACAAGAGACTTAATTATGATTACTTACCAATGCAGAATCTGGAGAATACAACCCCAAGAATTTCTTCAACTCCAATAGCCTGACCAGTAATTTTCCCAATCCCTTCAACACTCGATCTCAAACCTTCAGATGCCATCACTATATCGTCCATATTTTTAAATTTGTAGAATTCCGAAAACCCAAACAAAACATCATTTTTTAGTATCTCTTGAGCTCGCTTGGAAATAGTAACTGGATCTTCTTTTCCGGAAGAAGTTATCTCTTCAAAAGTATTAGTTAAGTTCTTCATCAATTCAGCTATCCCTTGGTTTTGAGTGCAACTGATAAACTTGAAATGATCATTTGAAAGTCCAATTCTTTCGGAGAGTTGATTAAGTGTTTGCTTTTGTGTATCCAAGCTAATTAAATCGCATTTATTGATAAGTATCATGAATTTCTTTGAATTATCATTTAATAACTCTATCGCAAATGATAAAAATGAATCGTCTACATCCAGCTTATCCGCTGCTAATATCAATATATTAATATCTGACTCCTTTGACTTCTTTTTGGCTCTTTTTATTCCTTCTTTTTCAATTAGATCTTTACTTTCTCTGATTCCAGCTGTGTCACTAATCACAACCTTATATCCTTTCACATCCAATGGAACCGCCATTGCATCTCTGGTTGTTCCGGCTATGCTACTAACTATGGCTTTATCATCATCTGCCAAAACATTCAATAAACTACTTTTGCCGGCATTGGGTGGGCCAATTAACGTGATCTTTATACCGTCCAATAGAACATGAGCTCTTTCCACTTTTAAAAGATACTCGTTTACATCCCGCTGCAATTGCCTGATGTCTGTATTTACATTATCGAAAAGATCATTTATTTCCTCAATATCATGATCCTCCCCAAAATCTATAACTGTGGTTAAAAGTGCTATATTTTTTAATATTCTTTCTCTCCAATGATTGAACAATGCATTCGTTTCACCCTTCATAGATGCCAGTGCACTTATTCTTTGCGTTTCTGTTTCTGCGTGAATAAGTGTATTGATTCCTTCAACTTCCGTTAAATCAAACCGTTGATTTTGAAAGGCACGTTTTGAAAACTCTCCAGGTTCGGCCAAACGTATTGGAGAATCAGCAGTATGTAGTTTACCAACCGTGGTCATGACACGGTTAATAACAGCCACCCCTCCATGAAGGTGTAACTCCAATAGGTCTTCACCCGTGTATGATTTTGGAGACCTGAAAAAAAGTATAAGACATTCATCTAATAATATTTTTTTGCTGGTAGGTAGATTTTCGTTTGAAGTAGAAGCTATATCATATATCTTCCTCACAGATGCAACTGCAGGTTTTGGAACATCTTTCGAGCGTGTCAAGCTAGTGAATATATTATGAGATGCTGGGCCACTTATACGGATTACCCCTATAGCTGCTCTTGCTGGTGCTGTTGATAATGCATAAATTGTAGGTGAAAGATACCCAGCTTTATTCCAGACCTTGAAAGAAGTGCTAAAATGTTTGATATGTGACACTTGACCCATGTATTTCCGATGACTTTCCCAGAGAAAAAAGGATCAACTTCCTCTTGAAAATTCAGAGTTGGTTCATATTGATATACGCACTATAATCTTAAATTAGCAATACAGCTGCTCATGTGAGAAGGCAAATACATATATAGAGATATGGATATATAACTAAGTTAAAGTACATAATTAAACATATAAACAATTTTTAGAAGTGAAAATTAGGGCAAATTCAGATACTGAAAGTATGCAAATGTCTAGAAACGAGAGGTTAAAAAAGTTGAAAAGTGAAAAATAATAAACCATGCAAACATAAAGTGATAAAAGCGTCATGATATGATATTAAATTGATTTTGGCCGAAATTAGTTGAATAGTAAAGCAGGTAAATTATGATATATATACTGGTTTATTGGATCAAGTTATTCTTAAGGCGAAAAAAGAGCGTGGTATATGATTGCAAAGAAAAACAAAAGAAAATCACTTGGAGAAGAATGTTGTAAAGCAAACCGCTAATACTTATGGCCACCAGAAATATAGTTTATCAAGTAACATGCTAAATTGGTTTATCGTAAAGTTTTTTTTAGATCACTTGTCCTTTTGACCATTTTTCCTGCTGTGCTTTCATCTCTTATTACTTCTTATTCGATCTAAATTTGTCTAGTCTATGGAAAAGCCTTATAATCTATTTGTTGTTTTTTAAATGAGGATTAGTTTGATTTTTTTTCAGGGATAATATTAAATCAAATAATATATTGAGTTACTAACATATAGTACAGCATCCAGATGATGATTTAGCTGTCGGTCTAGCCACCAAGCTTGCCCTTGTTGCAATTTCAAAAACGTCATCAACTGCTTCGCCGGTTAAAGAAGAGCATTCAATGTATTTTTTTGCACCGATATAATGAGCTACCCGTTCAGCGGCTTCGGATGTGACATAATTTGACGAATAGTTTGGATCTCGGCCATTATCAATTGGTCGCAAATCTTTTTTCAAACCAACCAATATTACAGGAGCATTTGGACAATATTGTGCAGCCTCTTCAGCCCATTTAACGGCCGCATTTTCTAATGAATCTGGAGAATTGAGTGAAAATCCAATAAGAATGATATTTGCCTTAGAATAGGATAGCGGCCTCAATCTTTCATATCCTTCCTGACCAGCAGTGTCCCACAGTGTTAATCTTACAGGCTTGCCGTCCACACGGCAATCAGTCGCATAATTTTCGAAAACTGTTGGATGATAATCTGTCGGGAATTCACCTAGCGTAAAAACATACAGTAGAGACGTTTTACCACATGCACCATCGCCAACAATGACGATTTTTCTCTTAATAACGTTGTCGTTTGGATTAGAGCTCATCAAGAAGTTCAATTAAGCCAGTTTATAGGGTATATAAAAATGAATGCTCGTATTCTACCAGTAAATGAGTATAATTACATAAAAATACGTCGCTATACTAAAACAATGAACGCAATGATCTTCTGATAAGTGTGGACAGTGAAACGCTGTAAAGAAAGTTGCTTTGACCACAAGTTAACTTTTAGACTGGCTGTATGCCGAGAGAGAGCCAGTGATAGTGATCTCATGAATAGGTGGTACAGATTACAGAAACTGAGAGAGCTGGGGAAACAACGTTTTGCTCCTCTCGCGCGGTCTCATTCGACAGCGGAGCCAATATGTCTTACACGCTAAATAGGGTTGCACGTTGCTATACACATGGCACAACATGATAGTGTGTCAGTTGAAGGTGGACCATGGATCTGCTGTGGCTTTGTTGACAGAGGAAGTTTTATCCCCGCTAACAACAGCAGGGGCAGTGACAACGGATTTTGTGTTTGTAGTCGTTGCTGTAGTTGCAGCATCTTGTAAAGCACTGCGTGGCGGCATGCAATTCATGGCATTCATGTTAAAGTCCAAGTTCATGTTCGTCATGCCCATATTCAAATCTGAAAGATCCATGGCGTTCATACTACTCAGGCCATTTGCCATAGTCATTCCATCCATACTATTCAACCGATTCATATGACCCATTGAGTCCATGCCTATGTTACTAGCTGTGTTTATACCATTCAGACCGGCGATACTGCCCATATTATTCATGTTAACAGCACCATTGACACCAGCCAAGCTGTTAACGTTGTTGAAATAGTTAATTCCACCAATACCATTCGTGTTATAAATACCACTGATATTCGTATTATTCAAGGAGCTTATGTCGTTCACAGGCATCATATTTATTCTAGTGGAGTTCTCTATACCATTCAAGTTAATCATGTTGTTTATGTTGACCCCGGCTATGTGATTCAAATTATTCAAGCCCGTACCTAAATTATTAGTATTCATACCATTGACGGCATCTGAGTTCGTAACAATCTTAACATTATCCTCATTTTTTTCATCTTTCAAAAATTCAAAATAAAACTTTAGTTTGAAATCAAATTTAAATGATAATGCGGATACAAATTGATCAAGTGTTAAACCCGGAATGCTATTCATAAACACTGATTTGATATAGTGATATAATAGCGGAACTGAAAATGTTTTTGATGATGTTTGCGGTAATTTAGTCGATGCCTGATAAACTTCCATTTGAATTATTTCTACGTCGGCAATACTCAATGCTGATTCGGTAAAATCTTTTGTGAAGTCCTTACCCATTTCTACGCTTGAACTTTTCCAAGGAAAACTGGAGGTCCCGGTATTAGGAGGCTCGCTATTAGACCAAATTGAGTTATGACGTCCAATAATCGCTTCATTAACATCATTCACAGCAGCATTGGCATTGTTAACGATGTTATTATTATTGTTGTTCTTGCCGTTTCTATTCAAATTAGATGCCCAAATAGATGTATTCATAGTACCGTTATTGCTTAAACTTCTCGAATCGAACAACATAGAGTTAAACAAACCAACATTATCCGACTTCTTTGCAAAATCTTGATGCAAAATATCATTTGGGGTATTTGGTAAGCTTTCAGCTCCATTCAAAAATCCATTCATATTAGAATTTGAGTCAAATGAGTTATTGAAAAGCGTGTTTCTGTAAACCAGATTATTCGAGTCGGCATTTGGTAAATCATTTTTTCCACCAGATAAATTCTCGTTTGTAGATGAGCTGAAAGCTTTATTAGAACTTTCACTTACGGGGAGTATATTTTGAACATGCGAACCTAAAAAGTTTGGAAAATCACTATTGTTAGGCAGATCAATTCTGTTTGAAAATGTTTGCGGAATATTATCCATAAGAGAAACGTTTGGAGGATTTTGGAATTCATTAAAAATATTTGATGAATTTAAACTTGAATTGTTACCAGTTGGGTAAGGTTGTGAAGAACCTGGTAATGAAAGTGAATGCTCTTTTTCTTGCACTTCTGCTTTCGTCGTATATTCTCCTTGTTTCTTCAAAAGCGACTGTTTTTCGTTCTTTATTTTGCGTTCCTTCTCTTTTTTTTCCTTCTCTTTTCTTTCCTTCTCTTCCTGTTTTTTCTTCATTTCTTCTTCTCTTTGTTTTTTAATCTCTTGCTTCTTCCTCTCTTTCTCCTCCTTCTCTTTTCTTTGACGCTCCATTTCAGCTTCTTTTCTACGTTTCTTTTCTTCTTGTTTACGTTGAAGCTCCTCTTCACGTTTTTTCCTTTCTGCCTCTTTACGTTTGCGTCCTTCTTCCGTTTTGCGTAACTGCTCTTCTTTCAGTAAACGCTCTTTTTCTTCTTCCTCTTTTTCCAAACGTAATCTCTCCTCTTCTTTCTGAAGTTTTTGTAATCTTTTTTTTTCCTTGGCTTTCTCTCGTTTTTTCTTCTCCTTTTCCTCTTTTTCTTTTTTCATTTCTGCCTCTCTTTCTTCTTCGTCTAACAAGCTCTTGGAAATATCCTCAGCACGTTTTTCTTTGAAAGCATCATGAAGCTTTTTACGTAAAATTTTTGATGAAAATATTTGAAGCATTTTGAATGTCTCTTCTAATCTTTTTCTTGACGTGTAATCATCACTTGAAGTTGAAGTATCTGATTCATTATCACTGTCATAATAGTGTTTTTCTTCATCAGCATCCTGTTCCTCGTTCCGTTCTTCATTATTTTCACCAACTTTGTGTTCATCTGCTTTCCCTTCATTGCTGGTTTTTTCTGCTAGATCTTCTCCGACAATACCGTCTGATCTAACATCCTGGTTTTGAGCTTTTTTGACGTCTTCAACTGGAAAAACTTCGAAGGATGTTGATGACTCAGCCTTACTCAAATTTATTCGATTGTTACTTACCTTCTCGTCTAATTGTTCAATCAAACTAATGAAATTTTCACCATTATTCCTCACTAGGTCATCAGCAACCGATAGTAAGCCGTTAACTGAAAACGCATCATCTGATTTTTTCTGCTCTGTTGGTTCTTCTGATTGTAGAGTTCGATCTTCCTCAACAATACCTAAGATTGTATTTACAAATTTTATATTCAAATCGCATTCATCTAAGGAATTTGTGGAAAGTCTCTTCACGTTATAGTACCCATTATAGAGTTTCTCAAGTTCTTTTTCAATTATAGATTTTCTAAGTCCACATAACCTGCATGTGCAATGCGATTTTTGATCGTCATGAAGCAAACCAAGTATTTCATAAAAATTCAAAGTGGCAACTTCCTTTTTTTTCTCATATCGTAATTTAATCCAGAACTGTATCATACTTGGAACATCTTCGGGGTACTCAAAGTCCCATAAAAAGTTACCCATCATTGGTTTTTGTACTTGCTCATATATTATCCTTTTTTGCTTTTCTAACAGATTCGGGTGAGCAACTTTGCTGTTCTGGTTTTTGTACTGGTTCTGGTTGTGATTCTTACCCTTTTTTTGATGGTCATAGTGGTAATAATGGGTGTCACTATTATGATGATTTTCATGACTGAGGTGTTGTTGATGGTATGCACAAGTATGCCCTCCGTCATATTCTCCATCCTCGTCATCATCGTAATCTTCATATTCTTCTTCTTCTTCATCGTATTCTTCTTCATCTATATCAGCGTGTTCACAATGATAATTTTCACAATATTCACATATTGAGTGTTGGTAATCGTACTGATTGCAGTCTTCGTCGCCTTCTTTCCCTTTTTCTTCTTCTTCAATTTTATATTCACCAGAATTCCTAGCTGAAGAATCCCGACTTTGACTTTTGTTATTCACCTTATTTTTATAGTAAATATGGTTTTCTATATCATACTGGGAGCCATCAGTCTCTGTAAGTTCTTGTATGATGACATTACCGTTTGGCTCTTGTTTGATTACTCTTGAAGCGGGGTACTCATCATTGGGATTTTTCAGCTTAACTTGAACGGTCACATCATGATGTGGAACATAAGCTTTATCTCCATCTCCATCTGTAGAGCTTCCGTACTCAAAATAAATATCCTCTCCTGCAACAAAATTTCGTGACATTTCTTCTGCTACAAGTATCTCTCAAATTATGCGTAAAAGACCCTCAATCAATGCAAAAATTGAGGTGTAAGATTGGAATAGCTCAAAATAAAATCAGAGTATACTATGCGTGGCAAAAAACGCAGGTTAGATATGCCTGAACTATTCAATGCCTACTTTTGAACGAACATACCCCATCATATCCCACTTTAGACCAGCTTGTTCCGTTGATTGAGTAGTCCTGTCAATGGCCAAAATTTCCTGTCGCTGTTTGAAATTTAAACTTACCTCTCTTCTGGGGATCGAACCGGAAACCTTATTTTTTAGAACAAAATACCCGGAAGAAACGGTTGGTTTCAGTACTTTACGAGATGCATGTTGTATTTATGGACCTATACTAAATCTTAAAAAAGTACTTAGAAATCCACAAACTTAATCATGACATAAACTAATCCTTTGAAAAATACCGGTTAAGCTCTCTATGAAAGTTTATGTTTTTGTAAAATTTGAATTTCTTTCTGAATAATGTGATTTTAAATTGGTCATACTAATTTTTCTTGAGACCAAAATTTGAAACCGTTATTTATTGAAGTAAATGCATCTGGCGCTTTGATACTGATTCAAAAATGACCCACGCAGACATAGCTGTGATATTCAACAAAGTTTTAGAAGAAGATGTGCAAAAAATGTTTGTGGCACTGGTAAAGATAATAAAAGGGTTAAACTTTCTTTGACTGTAGCTAGGCAGCCAAAACTGATTTACACCACCAACTTTGATTGAACAATTCTTTTTTTGTACTTGAAAAGCATCTTTCATACTTTTTTATCACGGGGTATTGATTACAATCATGCATGAGAAAATAACATGTTTTTGTCACATATAACAGCAACATTTGCCAGGTAATCTATATTTATCCATCCCAAATTTTGCTTTATATTATTTTCAAATGAAAAATGAGTATCGGCATGAAATGGCAGAGTGAAAGGCAAATAACGAAATCGGTCTTCCCTTTTAAAAGATAACTTAACGGTGAACTTACTTTTCACCATATGTTTGGTGCTACGTTCGAAACCCGAAATGCAACTACTTAGGTGTCCTCTGAACGAGTCGCGTTGTAAGCGTACAACAATTGACGTTGCTTCTATAAGGTGCTGGGTACACTTCAGTTTTTAAACTTGCCATTCACATTGAAGAAGACTCGATTAAAACAAAAGCAAAAGTTAATAGCAGGGATAAATGGATTCTATTTCTTTTGTATCCCTGGCTAAGGTACGAGCACTATTGGTGCCCGTTAACGAAATTAGTCAGCCAGATTTTGATGTCATTGTCGAAATACTGAAAAGAGTGAAGGATGTTAGGGCAGTTGATTTGATTCATAATCCTGGTAAATTCAATCCACAGGCATATCCACAGGGTCATGTTTATTTCGATTTTGTTACGCATGACGATGACGCCGAATCCCTGTTTTTACATGATTTTGAACCTTTTAGAAAGACTGCAATTGTCATTGGAACAGCAAAGTGGAATAGCGGCTTAACCGATGATAAAATACGAAATTTGAAAGATCAACTGAAAAGAAAGTACTCTGCGCCTATAAGTCAATTTATGATAATTTTTGATTGTCCAGTAACTTATGATAATAAATTTCGTGACGTTTATACTGTTGACAGAAATACTTCGGATATGGAAATGAAAATGTGTGATCTAACTTCTAGGTTTTTGAGTAATTTTTCTACCTATGCTTCTGCATACGAGCACACTACGTTAAGATCGCCAGGAAATTTGAATGGCACAGTCAACAAATCGAAGAAAAAATTATCTAGCTCTTTTGAATTGAGTCAAGAGAAGGTAAAACAACTCAGGGGAAAGGGTCGTAAATTGAAACTTAGTGGGAGTTTTTATTTAATGGCTGGTAATTTAAAAAGTGCATTATCTGACTTTTGTGAAGCTATTTTTGATCTAAAAACAGCAAATGATTTACTTTGGCTTGCATCAGCTTTAGACTGCCTTGCTGTTTGCATTTTTTTACTTTCATCAATAGAAGCTCCTTATCAATTACCTCCATTTATAAATTCACTATTAGACACAGCAAAAAATATAAACAACTCATTAATATCTCCAAATGCATCACCAAGACCTTCTTTACAATTAAGTGGTAGTTTTCAAGTATTATCTTCGACAACATTAACTATTCCGGTAGTGCCATTAGATGTTGTAGAAGAGATTATTTTTAATTGTGGTAGGTTGTCGTTTGCGTACTACAATCAGGCCAGATTGTTGGACGTAGATTATGTTCCACAGATTGTAATATCAGAAAGCTTGTTGCGTTATGCATCTTTATCAATTCTTATAAATACTAAGGGTGAATTGGATTTAGATTTGATTACTGACATTCTAAACACATCTTCTTTGCATTCAAAGAAATCTGTTTCCATAGATTTTGATGTAGAGCACTTCAATAATTTATGTTTTCATGTTTTTGATTCTGACTTTAGACATCTTTCAAAAAATCAACAATCCAGGATATACTTCACATTCATCACGCTATACTCGAAAACAAAAATGCAAAAGAAAAAGTGTTTGATGATTAAGAATTTTTTAGATCTTATTATTGGTTCAAAACATGTTTTTTCAGTTACAAAATCCGAATACAAAGAACTAAATTCCTTACTTGATGCATATTGTGAGACTTACGGGATTGATGCTGAGCTTTTAGATACTAAAATTTCAAATGTTTTGCAAAAAAAAATTCTGTTGCAGATAGTTTTATTCTGTGAGAAGATTGATCATTACAGCGGATACTTAAGATACAGTTCAATTCTTTTCAAATATTTCCGCCGCCTTTTATTGGAACAAGAACAACTATATATTTTTCAAAACATTAAAAGATATCTCCCTTTAATTGACTATACGCTAGAGTATTGGGACACCAATCTTTTCTTGAAGTTTGAGTTTGAATTAGGGTCTAGCGAATGCAATGAGATAGTTGAAAGTGAGGAATGTAATATTAACATTGTCTTAAGAAACCCATTTGCTTTTGAAATCGAGGTAAGAGATCTCACGATTTCGACAAAAAATGACTTTCCTTTAAAACTTCTTACCATAGATAGCAAAAGTAGTGTAAGTTCTCCTAATAGCATTCCATCGATCTTTATAAAACCATTCCATGAAATGGTTATTCCAATGGTCATTATTCCAGAAAAAAGCGGTATTTTAGTTATTGACGGTGTTAGAGCCTCTGTGGCAGGTTGTAAAAGACAAAAATTTGTTGCGAAGAAAATGGCAACTGTTCCATTTTTACCGAAATTGAACAAAAAGCAAACTCATATTGACAATAAAATAAAATCCTGGGAAATAAATGTTGTTTACAGACAACCACTGCTAAAGCTCGTTGATGTTAAGCTTTCAGATAAATGGATAATGCTGTTAGATGGTGAAAAAAGACAGTTTACAATTGTCTTGAAGAATATTTCGAGCACAGAAATAAACCATTTGGTTTCGAAATTTAAGGATTCAACTACGGATAGATTAAATGCGGAATTAAACAATAAAACATTGCAACCTAATGAAGTTTATGAGATTGAGTACCAGCTTCTCATGAAAAAACCATTTAAAATCCTGAATAAAAATGATCTTGCAAGAATCAAAGGTAATGAATCTTTCCATCTAGATGTCGAGATTTCAGGAAAACTTGGCGTTAATGAAGCTAATTTGGTTTTCGAGTATTCACACCAAAAAAGTACTTCTTCCGAATTTACAAGATTATTGACCATACCTGTAAATCTTACAGTTTACCCTAGTGTCGAGCTTGCTGGTTGTGACATAATTTCACTGACTTCCAATACTAAGGTTAGTGCAGGAAATAATGATCCCTGTTGGCAATATCTGAAAATGATGACGGAGCAAAATCACAAACTTTCAGATTTTTGCTTGTTAGCGTTGGACTTTGTTAATATGTGGTCCGAGGAAATGGAAATATCAATTAGTTCTACACCTCAAAGTCTGAAAAAAGTTGATTCCTATTATCCGAATTGTGCTAATGACAAGAATAACTACAATGAGTTCCATATAACGTCTTCAATACACAGCAGAAAAAATATAAGAATGTTTATTCCATTATTGAGGATGGATTTCGATGAAGCTTACCTTGATAGAACCATTCCCAGTTTGAGAAATAAACAATTTATTGTTGATACAAAAACTCCCCTACCAGAACAAACTTTTATCAAACACGCATTTTGGTATAAAGAAGAAATTTTGAAACATGTTCAGGCCACATGGAAAGTGTCAGACAATGCTTCAAGCTCAATACACACAGGAAAATGTGGTTCTATTGACCTGAGGAGCTTCAGATTTTCATCAAAAATGATTGAGGTACTAGAAGTTGAGAAAATTGATATTTCATTAAAGTTATTGAATGAAAGTGATGATTTTGTTGATCTTAATAACGTGCAGCTAAATACATTCTACACCGTCCGTCTAAGGTTGGCAAACAGAAATAAATATCCAATATTTGGTATCATAAGGCACATTCCTGTTTGTAAAGATCCACCATACATGTATGAAAAAAAAATCTTGATTAATGGTGTACTACAGTTTAGTGTTGAGACACCATTAAACTCAGGAGAAAGTCGTGCTTATGATTTAGGGATTGTATTTTTGAAAAAAGGTGAGTACGAGTGGGGTGCATTATTTGACGAAATGGATGGTTTAGATGAAGCTAAAATAAATATAAAGAAACAGAATTTACAGAGAGAACAGTTGAAAATTAAAATCCATTAATCTTTCTGTCTACATCCTCTCGGTAGCAATTATGTACTAAAAAAGCGTATTCAATTGTAGCCAACCGCGAAGAGATTCTCTGAGTAATTAATACCACTAATGAATTTGGTAGACTGCTTGTGTTTGCCATTGATCAGTTGCATAATGAAATCTTGAGCTAGGAATGTCAGGATCTGTCATACGTGCTCAGCGATGGCAAGTGGATGGCGAGGAACAGTACTTGACAGTTCATCCCAATGGAGAGATTGTATCGCTATATCAAACGGACAGTCAAGCAACTGATGAAGAAAATAACATTTTGAAAATTAGAGAAAGGAATGGATTTGACAATATTCAGTGTATAAATTATTCTGACGTGACGCCAGGGCTTACTGCTGTAGGCCAGATTGATGGTAGCTGTCTACTTTTTGATATTCGGGATGCATCAGTTGACCCAGTGGTTTTGAAACCCATGCAATCCAGATCATGCAATTCCGTTTCTTTCAATGATAATGGGCTAATTGCATTAGGTTATGACCGCGGACGGCAGGATCATTCCATTCATGTTTGGGATATTACTAGCCTTTACAGAGGCGATTTCACGGGCAGAAGAAGTAAAATATTTAGCTGTATCACGAACGAAAGTATTTCGTCGTTATCATTTTGCCCAATTGAACCTAAAAATTTTGTTACAGGAAGCTACAAACTATTGCGAGAATATGATGTTAGAAGCAACCAACCGATTTATCAAATTGCCACTAGATGTACTCTTAACATCAGTGTTAATCCATTTACGCCATTTATGTTTGCATCTAATAGTGAAGATGGTTCACTTGCAATTTGGGATCGTAGAAAATTAACAGAAGCTTTTGCCATTAACAATGCATATCAAAATACCAGTGTTCACAACGAGGGTCCTTTGTTAATGTTTAATAAGTTATTTAATGATTATCAAAGAAGAACAAATGGCTCACCATATAGATTTTCATCTATCCAAAGAGGAGAAATAAGTGGACTATTTGATGGTGATTTAGTCAGGAGATGGGGCATTGGGAATGTACCACCATTAGAATCTGAACTTCATCAGTATGAACAAATGATTAAACAAAACAAAAGAGAAAATTCTAAGTTTGTGCCTAAAATAGCCGGACCCAGCGGTTTTATGTTTATTTCAAAAGTTCATGATACAAAAACAAAATATGAAAGAGTCATTTCTTTTGATTATGCGCCATCTGAAACCTCGGCTTTTGGAATCGATTTGGTTTGTATGCGACAGTCAGGAAGTGTTTATAAGATGCCAGTTGTTGATAGTCAAAACAGTATTGTTTTCAATTCATTCAATGATATTACATTTTGTGGCTCAAATGGAGTGTCTAGTAAATTCGTTACTGATGAAGTTGGTAATAAAAAGTGTGACAAAATTGACAGTGACTTGTCTTCTTTATCCATCTCGCACGAAGACAACGTTAATAAAGCTGATAACGCTAGAAAAGTTAGTACTAAACCTAATATCATAAAGAGTGATGCTAACGAACAAATTGAAGAAGAGGAGAATATTATTGATACGTTTGTTCGCGAAAGTGACACTATGTGCTTAATTTCTGATGCTTTACTAAAAAACGATATATGTTCAACTATTAGAAAACGTGCCATTAAAAATTATTCGACAAATGCGAAAACCAATATGGAAATTCTAGACTCTATGGATACTTATGAAACTCAGTTGCACTTGAAAAATGCATGGAAATGGATAGATATATCATACGATTTGATTAGTGCAGGTAAAATGAATTACGCGGATTTTGATTTTGGTTATTTAGGTGTTTTAGGGATATGGAACATGGACAAAGATTTTGTGATTTTTAACAGATATACAGGGTTGAAAAATGTCACAGCCAAAGACGTGATGAACGCATCTAGGGGGATAGTTGAAAGAAGAGCCAGGGAATGTAGCTTACTTGCTAAACCAGTTATTGGATTCAAAGGAAGAAGTTCAAAGGAAATACAAAGGCGTTTAGCAATGTATGTGATTGGATGGGATTTTGGTGTTAGAGAATTAGAAGAGAAATATAAGTCATTAATTTCAAAAGATAATTTTGAGCGTGCAGCAGGTTGGGCTGTTTTTCATGGTGATATTAATCGTGCAATAAGTATTTTAGGTGAATCCGATAATGAAAACTACAGGATCATGTCAACTGCGATAGCAGCATATGCGGCATTCAAAGAGTCTTCTACGAATAATACTTGGAAGGACAAATGTAGACAGCTTGCATCTGACTTGGCGGATCCATATCTAAGAATAATATTTGCATATATTGCAGATGGAAATTGGTGGGACGTTTTGGATGAGTCTGCGTTACCACTTAGAGAAAGGTTAGGTGTTGCCCTGAGGTTCTTGCCTGATCCTGAATTAGATATTTATTTGAATAGATTAGCAGATTCAGTTATTGAAAGAGGTGATGTTGAGGGTATAATTTTAACCGGAATTACCATGAAAGGCATAAATTTATTACAATCATTTATTGATCGTGATAATGATATCCAAAGCGCATGTTTGATTGCATCATTTGCTAGTCCGAAATATTTCACGGATGAGAGGGTTGAGAAGTGGGTTGAAGAATACAGAATGCTATTGAATAGTTGGAGTTTGTTCTCAGCTCGTGCGAAATTTGATATCGAAAGAACAAAACTATCTCGAAAGACAAATGATAAACAGAGTGTAGCAAGACTTATTCCAAGACAGTTGTACTTGCAGTGTGTTCATTGCCACAAATCCATTACAAGAGATGAGGTTGATGATGATCTTCATGCTGTCAAGAAAAGCAGGAAACACAATACAAGTAATCATACGTGTCATCATTGTGGGTATCCACTTCCGAGATGTGCCATTTGCTTGATAACCCAAGGTGTTCCAGTTCCCGCAGAAGTTATATATATGAACAATCCCAACCAAGGTTCTAAACGAGAAGCTGCAACAAGTACAGGAGGAATGGAGGAAACCAGGGATTCTCGCAGAAATGGAAATGAACTGCAGTTCAAGGAATGGTTTAGTTTTTGTCTTTCCTGTAATCATTGCATGCATGCCGGTCACGCCGAGGAGTGGTTTTCCAAGCACTACCTGTGTCCTGTTCCGGATTGCGAATGCAAATGCAACAACCGGTAATTTTATATGCTCTTTGTACATGCAAAAATATAAGATCCACCTAGAAATGGGCTTACGTAACAATAATAAACAAGATGCGGTAGGAATGCCATCGCTGATGCATGGGCTGAGCAGTATGGTCGACAGTAAGGGGTTCAACAGATTTTTGTGCCTTTTACCTGTGTTTGTGCTGCAACCTGCCGAGTGCTGTTTGTTTGCCTTTACCAAATCAGAAAGGTTTGCATTTTGATACGCACGGTCGACACAGAAGCGGATAACCTGTCGGCGATTTTTTTGTCACTTTGAATTTGTTGCATAGTAAGTCTGAGCTTTCGTCTGGTATAGGCTCGTTCATTAAAGATGTCCACAGCCAACGATAATGACAAGTTGAATGCCATTTTGAAAAAAATAGACAGAGAGAAAAAAATAGCTGAAGGTGCCACTAACTTAAGAAAAAAAACAAATAATCCATCCGTGATTCAAAAATGTAATATTCAAGTCAGAGAGGCTCAAAAAAATATCGAATATTTGGAATCAATTCTGAAAAAGCTATCAATTTCAAATTCCAATGTAGCCCCTGATGCTTTTGATAAGGGCGTCGCCAATAATGACAATAATAATAATAACCAAATTACATCAACTTCACAATCTTATAATCGAGTTAAGCAAAGACCACTTTTCACAGCCTTAGATTTACTCAAATATGATTGTCCATCATTGGGCCATAAAATCCAATATATGATGCAACTACTAGAGTTTAAAATTCAAGTTGAAACTCAGTACAAAGAGGCAAATGAAAAAATGTATAATCTTTACCAGGTCGATGGTGATAGATCAAGCATTGCATTGGCTGAAAGAGGTAGATCTGAAAGTGACAGAAAGTTACAGTTGATGAAAAGATCCTTAAAAGAATATCAGTCAATGTATATAGATTTTGATGATATTTCACGTGAAAATGCTATGATTAATACGGTTAGAAAAAATCCCTTATCAGGGGTTTTGTTTATTCAAATTCAAGCAGTAAAAAACGTTGATCATATTCAATCTCCCTTATTTTCCAGAAATCCTGAATGCATTATCAGCATAAAGATAGACGATAATGAAAAGGCTAAAACTAAAGGCTCAAGAAATGATAGATGGGCCGATCACTTTGAGATTAAAGTTGATAAAGCAAATGAATTATCACTTACAGTTTATGATAAAGTCAATGATCAATTAGTTCCAGTTGGATTATTCTGGTTATCTTTATCTGATGTTGCAGAAGAAATACGTAGGAAAAAAGTCAACCAAGAAAGAGTAACATCAGAACATTGGATTGACGCATCCCACCTTCAACAGAATTTAACCGAATCCTCAAATACCTCAACTACAACTTCAACATTATTTGACTCTGTTCCTGATTTATCTTCAAATAATGCACAGTTAACGAAAAACTCAACAATTGGTGATAACGGTGCTGATTCATCGTCTTCATTATCTACTGCGAACAATTCTTTGCCAATAAGATCAAGTGGCTGGTATGGAATTGAGCCATCTGGTGCAATTCTATTAACTTTTGGATTTATCAAAACAAATGAAAGTAAAACTAGAACAGATCATAATAACTTTACCAATGGTTTAGGTCGTCATGGTGCAATTCGTCAACGTAAAGAAGAAGTCATTGAAGCTCAAGGCCATAGGTTTGTTCAAAAACAATTCTATAATATTATGTCTTGTGCTGTTTGCAATGAATTTTTGAGATATACTGGTTACCAGTGTGAAGACTGTTTGTTTTTATGCCATCAGAAGTGTATAAAAAATATTATTGCGAAATGCATATCAAAATCAAGTTCGGATATCAATTCTGATGACACTAAGTTAAATCATAGAATTCCACATAGGTTCATTCCAGTTACAAACCGTGGTGCCAAATGGTGTTGTCATTGTGGTTACATTCTACCATTTGGTAAGAAGAATGTTCGTAAATGTGAAGAGTGTGGTATTATGTGTCATGCAAATTGTGTTCATTATGTTCCTGATTTATGTGGTATTTCACCCAAAACCATTGAAAAAATTCTAGAAGCATTGAAAATCAGTGAACAAAGAAACAAAAAGAAAGCGATTAAAGATAAATCAAAAACGGCAAATGGGCTTATACCATTATCACAACAAAAAAGTTCCACAACTGTTCTTAACTTGAGTACCACTGAAACTAATAATACTGTGTTTGACGAACAAAATTTCACCCATGTTCCAAAAAAAGTTTTAACGAACGATTTTGAGATGAACAAGATTCGTAACACTGATATTAACGATTATAGGTTATCAGCTAATTTAGATCATGTAACTGAACCTGTTTCTGAGTCTTTTGATGAGTTATATCCAACGAAAGCCGTTACTAGAAGCAGTCTGGAGAATATTGGAGAAACAGAAGTAAATGCTCATAAATCACCCACGAAGGATAAAGAAACGATACGAAGGGAAGACCCCGAATCTCATTACGGTAGTATTAGAATTCCCAATTACCCCCAAGAAAACAAGAATGCTTTGCAAGTAGACGGCAAAAGCAATTCTACTGTTGCAAATGATATTATTGCTCAACAAAAACAACCGTTACCTTCACATTCTCATCGTCATCATCATCATCATCATCAGAAACGTCGCAATCGTCGTAGATATGGTTTAGATGATTTCAGATTTCTATCGGTTTTAGGTAAGGGAAATTTCGGTAAAGTCATGCTTGCGGAATACGTTTCAGATAACAAACTTTGTGCAATTAAAGTTTTGAAGAAGAACTTTATTGTTGAGAATGAAGAGGTTGAGAGCACTAAATCTGAAAAACGTGTTTTTCTTGTTGCAAACAAATATAAACATCCATTTTTACTGAATTTATATCAATGCTTTCAAACGGAGAATAGGATTTATTTTGTGATGGAATATATTAGTGGAGGTGATCTAATGTGGCACGTTCAACAAAAGAAGTTTTCATATAAAAGGGCACAATTTTATGCATCTGAGATATTATTGGCATTGAAGTTTTTACATGATAATGGTATAATTTACAGAGATTTGAAGCTGGATAATATTATGATGACTGTTGAAGGACATATAAAATTAGCTGATTATGGATTATGCAAAGAGAACATGTGGATGGGTAATAAAACGAAAACATTTTGCGGTACACCTGAATTAATGGCACCTGAGATTATATCAGGAGAGCAGACATACGATAAAGCTGTTGACTGGTGGGCATTTGGAGTTTTGTTATATCAAATGATATTATCCAAAACTCCATTCAAAGGTGATGATGAAGAAGAAGTATTTAATGCAATTTTGACTGATGATCCATTATATCCTATTAGTATGTCAAAGGAGGCAGTGGACATAATTCAAAAATTGTTGACCAGGGATCCGACGTTGAGATTGGGATCTAGCGAAAGGGATGCGGAGGAGATTATGGAACATGCATATTTTGAGGGCACTAATTTTGAAGATGTGTTGAATTTGAGAGTTGAACCACCATTCAAGCCTAGTATTAGTGATCCGAGGGATGCCCAATGTTTTGAAGAGGAGTTTACATCACAAGCTGCCAAATTGACGCCAGTGAATAGTGTGCTATCCCCTAAATTACAAGAGATGTTCCGTGGGTTTACGTATTCATGTGATGACGAGTAATTAGTGTATTGATTGAGTAATTAATTAAAAGTAATGGTTGTAAGTAGTAAAATATTATTGTTTAATCACAATAAAGCGTTAAACGCATGACGCGGCGGAATCTGAAGTTGTCACAAAAAAGAAGAAATGTTGATTTATCGTATGTGGTGGCATGTTTTTGCTCTTTTTGAATATCAAGGAAGAGCGATTATGCATGTTCCGTTAGAGATTCATACGTTAGAAGAGCTGAAGAAGCTCAATTTGTTTGAACTTGTCGTTCAAATTTTTGATGCTGCGGAAGCTGCTGGGGATTTGGTGTACAAAGAACCGACGGATGTTGAGTTAACGCAAGATGCGACGACGAAGATGCAATATGAGGTGAAGATTGTTGAGGCTTTATCGCAGAGACCAAACAATCGTGCCACTGAACCTGGTAGTGTGTCTCACGTTGTAACTGAACAGCAGATTGCCGATGTACAAAGGAAGAATCCATTTTTACGTCCAGAGCCGGAACTGACAATTATTGATTCGTTGCTGGATAAATATCGGCTGATATTAAACAAGTATCCTAA
This sequence comes from Pichia nanzhaoensis, assembly GCA_030573035.1. NCBI lineage: Eukaryota > Fungi > Ascomycota > Pichiomycetes > Pichiales > Pichiaceae > Pichia > Pichia nanzhaoensis. Next base: position 219,838 of record JAJMCN010000013.1, read on the forward strand.
TACTAAATATCACTTTTTACTTGTGACTAAGGAGTTTGAAAAGCAAGATTCGCTTTTGAAACCAATTGAGTTGCAAATTATGCATGTGATAGTTGACAATTTGAATAGGAACTTAGAGAAGGAGGGATTGAAAAACCGTTATTTTTCATTTTTCAACAGTGGACCTGAAAGTGGATACTCACAGTTTCATAAACATGTTCAGTTTATGATGCTACCCGAGGGATTTTCAGTGTACCAGGAGAGTGTTGTTCAGAATGTTGAATATTTCATTCCTAGGGAAATTATTGAGCACCGTAGACCATTGATTTACAAAAAGGCCAGTTTCAAACATTATATATTGAAAGTGAAAGAGGATGTTGAAGATGAAGAGGACGAAAGGGACAATTTGGCGATATTGTATATGTATTTGGTTAGAAGAGTATTGAATATTTTCAAAGAGCATGAAATTGAAACCAACAGATTAAGTTATAATTTTTTGATGATGCCTGATTGGATTATGATCATACCACGTAGAGCTGCCAAGTTTGAAGATATTTGGCAAAATTCGTTGGGCTTCATGGGATTATTCTGTGTTAAAAATGAAGAGTTGAAGAAGAAGGTTTTGGATATTGGGTTTTCCAAGATATTGTATGAATGTGGGTTCCCAATGGAAGAGGATGAGGATAAAATTGTTTACAATGAGTATGGATATTGAATAGATCTATAGATATAGTAGATGTATAGAATAAATATAAATAGGTAAATTTTATTTGAAACGTAACAACTATGTATGAAAATGGATTATACATATAAACAATAAAGTTATAAAGGAAGGAGTCTTAATTTGAAAGGACAGAGTTGTTCAATGCATTTTTTTCTGCAAGTTCAGCTTCAGCTTCTAAGACGTAAGGGGTTAAGTAAGGGGTGTCTTCGGAAGCCTTGATTGCCTTTGATGCAGGTAAGATTTCAGTAGAAAGAAATAATTGGTGAGCGGTGATGATTCTGTAGTTTCTTGCGTAAGATTCTTCAGTAGGTAATCTGGAGATTGCCTTTTGCATTGCAGGGTTTTCTTCCCATAATAAGTCGTCCAATTTAAGACCGACTTCTCTGTATCCGGAGAAATAGGTGAATGTTTTTGCGACAGGAACAAGAAGTTGTCTCAAGAAAGGAGTCTTGAGGATGAAATCAGCTTGCTTTTTGACGAGTGTGAGGTTGGCCATGGCTGTTGTGTGTGTCAAAGTAGAGGATATGTAGATGAAGCATCTCAGCAGTACTAGTCAGTAAGTGCAGCCGGAGCCAGCGAAAAATGAACAAGTCTGTTTGGCACGCAGAGGTTACAATTGCGCGGTTTTCATTGGCTAAGAATGGTGGGGAGGCGTGCGATACTGACGAAGGGTGAATACGGGGCATAGATACAAGCATAAGGTAAGAGCAAAGAGGTGGGAGGTGTGAGCTTGGGGAAGTGGGGGCTGAAAACAGGGAGCTGGGAGCCGGAACACAAGGGCGTGTGGATATAAGAAGATGTAAGCAGAAGCATGTTTTGCAGATGGAGAAAGTAGAGAAGAAGGGTTGCTGTCACGTGCACGCATCACGTGCGTAAGTCACGTGCGCAGGAAAGCACGATATCACGTGATTCCGACTATCGACGCGGCGCTGGCGGAAACAGAAATTGCAGTTTGGCGACGCGCTAAAAATAGCATAAAACGGGCGCAGAAAAGCGTGTTTTGACAAAGGGGCCGATTTTTCGAATCTGAAACGCGTTTTGCAGCGTATTGCGGCGTTTTCTTTGTTGTCTGCGCTGGTTTCATGTTTTCGCTGTTCATTATACTTCCCAATCCGGCAGTGTAAGTGTACGTGTGTGTGTGGAACGTGTTTCTCTCTCACGCTGCCCGTGTTTCCTCTGCGGAGCTCTGGCACCGGTGGTTTTATCGAATGAGGTATATAACATAGCCACTTCCTCTCCACACTCCGCCTTTTTTTCTTTTCAGTCTTTCTTTTTTCCATACTTGTAACCCATTTAAGCAATGAAACTTTTATTCTCCATTCTGCTGCTAGCAATCACATCCTCGGTCTCAGCTGTCACCACCTGTGATGCAGACAATCACTGTCCGGAAGACTTCCCATGCTGCTCTAATGACGGCACCTGTGGTACTGGTTCCTACTGTCTTGGTCCATGTGATCCAAGATATTCTTTCAATTCCACATCGTGTATGCCAGCTCCAATTTGTAAAGCTGGCTCTTTTACCCCAAGAGCTTCCAATATGATAAATGACACTTCTTATTTGGGTAATACCACCGACATTGACTTTATCTATTATGGTGAAATTGAAGATCAAGATGATTCCGTCATTTTGAAAATGCCTAAAAACTCCGTTGGTGGTGTCATCTCTTCAACTTTCTATGTCTGGTTCGGTAAAGTCTCATATAAATTTAAAACATCACATAATGCTGGTGTTGTTTCTGCCGCTATTATGTTCTCTCAAGTCCAAGACGAAATTGATTTCGAATTCGTCGGTACAGAGTTAGAAGTCGCCGAATCAAACTTCTATTACGAAGGAACTCTCAATTACACTAACGTCGAAAAATTGACTACAACTGACACCTATGAAAACTGGCACACATACGAAATCGATTGGACCGAAGATTCAATTACTTGGTCCATCGACGGTGTTTCCATGAGAACTTTGAATAAAGCCGATACCTATAATGCAACAAGCGATTCATATGATTACCCTCAAACTCCTGCGAGACTTCAAATGTCCCTTTGGCCAGCCGGTAGTTCCTCAAGTGCCGCAGGTACCGTCGAATGGTCTGGTGGTGAAATCGATTGGGATGCTACTGATTTCACTGATCCAGGTTATTTATTTATTGCAGTCGATACAGTCGATGTCGTCTGTTACGACCCCCCTTCTACTGCACAAGTTACAGGTAACACTTCCTATATTTACGATGGTAATGGGTTTTCAAGTGATAATGTCATTGTCTCTGATAAGTTGACTTGGATGGAGGACTTAGGTAGAACGGGATTTGATACTGGTGAACAAGAAGTTTTAGAAAAGTTGAGCTCTTCATCATCGTCCTCCGCTTCTTCTATGCGTGCTAGTTCTGCTCCTTCCTCATCCTCATCATATTCTTCATCCCAATCTCCATCATCATCATCTCAATCCTCATCATCCCCATCCCAATCCCCATCCTCATCATCTCCATCCTCATCATCTCCATCCTCATCATCTCCATCCTCATCATCTCCATCCTCATCATCTCCATCCTCATCATCTCCATCCTCATCATCTCCATCCTCATCATCTCCATCTGCATCATCTACTTCCTCCGCATCCTCATCATTCGTTCCAACAACTTCATCTTCTTCAGTTTCTGTCTATGAAGATGAGACTACTTCTAAAACCTCATCTTTAACTTCATCTTCTGTTCTTACGTCTTCTTTTTCTTCTTCATCCTCCACTTCCTCAACTTCAGCATCAGGTTTTGTGCAAAACATCAACTCAACATCTAACGTTGCAGCCACAAACAAACTATCTCTTTTTTCAATTGTTGCAATGATTGCCTCACAACTATACTTCATTTAAAAAAAAAATTCAATTCACTTCGATTCCCCCTAATTTTTACTTATTTACTTTGTTTTTTTCTATATAATGATTTAATAATTTACTCTACAAATGACTCCTCTTTTATGTGGCTATCCAAACCAGTCACCGGCATGCATGAATGCACCAAACTTGTTCATAATAACTTAGTTTTAACGGACATTCCGAACTACAAATCACATATAACAGGATTTCTATCGGTTTTCTTATTTTTCGGAATAATGCAATTGAGATTTGGTATATATATACGCTCCGTCTAAAGTTCGTTACTTTTTGTTTGAGTTTATTTCAATTTCAGTTGTTTTTGATAAACTGCAATGAAACAATCTGTTTTCCATCTTTGTTGCGCTTTACGGGTTCCATAAATTTGCAGCAAACATTTCTGCTCTGAAACCTTTTTTCTAACTGTAAGCTAGCTTGATTTCTTCTATTTTCAGGTGATTTCCTAAGTATGCGGCTGATTGTACAGTATTATAGAATGAGAATTTGTAATATAGAATGAAAATTTGCTGCGCTGTATTTTTTAACATGTCTCAGTTTATACCTTCAGTGCTACCACCATCTCTGATCTATCTAAAATAATGACGATTGCATGTACCGATCTCTTATTTCAAATTTACTCCTTTGCTTCTGATCAGCTACAGGATAACGACGTCCTTTTCAAACATATCCTCAACAAAGGGTATAACGTCCCAAGGTACAAATACAATGTTATCACAACTCCACGTATCAAACATACAGTTGTGGAAGATCTAAACGTGGTTCCTCCGTCATCAAGTTTTGCGATCCTTTGCTTTGCAGGTACAGATATAGCTACAGATATAGATATCAGCACCGACGATTCTATCGATGATGCACATGCTACGAGGAAAAAACTACTGGATATATACCCATACGGAACTTTTGATTCGAGTAGCTTCCGTGTTGAAACTGAATCGACCAATTTAAAGTTACCAGTAAATTTTACAAAACGGTTTCTGGGTATGGCATGCCTGAAACCTCACGGTGCTGAATCCTACGAATTAACCGGATTCGTATCCTTTTATCCTGGCATTGGCTCCAAATTAATGGACGTGGCAGAGTCGTTTTCCCAACACACATTGCATGCAAAGAATATATGGGTGACCGCCATTGGCGAACATGAGCTTAGAAAAATGTATGAAAAATTTGGGTATGTCTTTGTCGAAAGTGTGCTTGTGCCCGTGGGCGCCGACAATAGCGTAGTGGACGAACACCTGGAACAGGATATCGGGGCTTCCCAGGCGTTCCACTTGGAGATGTTCACCAAGCAACTGGTATAGCTGGATGTAATGTTGTAACAGGGTTAAGTAAATGAGTAATAATGCATAATTTTTTTTCCATTTCGAGAGTGGACGTTTTCGTTTCCTCCAGTTGTCGGGTTCTGTAAAAGTGGTCTTTGCTAATGCTCCCCAGAGTTTCTGCACGTACAGTTATACGTACACATAAGTCTACACAACTCTTTCAGCGTTTTTGCACCTCCATTCCGACCCAGTCTAGAAAGAAATTAAGAGCCAAGATGTCAGGATCCACCGAATTTACAAGAGAGGCACTTGAGTCTGTCTTAAAACGTCGTTTCTTTTTTGCACCATCATTTGAAATTTACGGTGGTGTCTCAGGTTTATACGATTACGGACCACCAGGATGTGCTCTTCAAGCCAATATTGTTGATGCATGGAGAAAACATTTCGTTCTTGAAGAAGATATGTTAGAAGTTGATTGTACAATGTTGACACCTTATGAAGTTTTGAAAACGTCAGGCCATGTTGACAAATTTGCCGATTGGATGTGTAGAGATTTGAAAAGCGGTGAAATTTTTAGAGCTGACCATTTAGTTGAAGAAGTTATTGAGTCCAGACTTAAGGGTGATAAAGAAGCCAGAGGTATTGTTGAAGAAAATGTTGAAGAAGAAGATGATCAAAAGAAAAAGAGAAAGAAGAAAGTTAAGGAAATTAAGGCAATTAAACTAGACGATGAAGTTGTTAAAGAATATGAGATTATTTTAGCCAAAATTGATGGTTATTCTGGTCCTGAATTAGGTCAATTAATGCTCAAACATAATATCAACAACCCAGCTACCAATGAACCATTAGAACAACCTATTGAATTCAATTTAATGTTTGAAACTGCAATTGGTCCATCAGGTCAATTAAAGGGATACCTGAGACCTGAAACTGCACAAGGTCAATTTTTAAATTTCAACAAATTGTTAGATTTTAATAACGAAAGAATGCCGTTTGCATCTGCATCAATTGGTAAATCTTTTAGAAATGAAATTTCCCCAAGATCAGGTTTGTTGAGAGTAAGAGAATTTTTAATGGCTGAAATTGAACATTTCGTTGATCCTGAGAATAAAATTCATGCAAATTTTGATTCTGTCAAAGATCTGAAAATTTCATTATTATCAAAGGAAGTTCAACAGGCTGGTAAAACAGAGCTCTTGGAAATTTTAATTGGTGATGCAGTTGGTCAAGGTATCGTTGATAATCAAACTTTAGGTTATTTTATTGGTAGAATTTACCTTTTCTTAATTAAGATTGGTGTTGATCCAAAGAGGTTGAGATTCAGACAACATATGTCAAATGAAATGGCTCATTATGCACAAGATTGTTGGGATGCTGAATTACAAACTTCATATGGTTGGATTGAATGTGTTGGTTGTGCAGATAGAAGTGCATATGATTTATCAGTTCATGCAGCTAAGACAAAGGAAAAATTAGCGGTCAGAGAAGCATTAAAGGAACCAATTACAGTTGAATCCTATGAATGTGAAATTGAAAAGAAGAAGTTCGGTCCACTATTTAGAAAAGACGCACCAAAGGTTGAAGAATGGTTAAATTCCAGAACTCAATGTGATTTGGAGAACTTGGCAAAGGAATTGGAGGCAAAATGTAAAATCACTGCTAAAATTCCAAATGCAGCTACTCCAGAGCTTGAAATCCCTAGTGATTTAGTTAAAATCGAAAAGAAAAAGAGAACCGTTCATGTTAGAGAATATACTCCAAATGTCATTGAACCTTCTTTCGGTATTGGTAGAATCATCTATTCTATATTTGAACACTGTTTCTGGACAAGACCAGAAGATTCTGCAAGAGCAGTTTTATCGTTCCCACCATTGGTTGCGCCAACCAAAGTATTGGTTGTTCCATTAATGAACAACAAAGAATTGCAGGACGCAGCCAAATTAGTTAAGTCTACCTTGCGTAAAGCACAAATCCCATTCAAGGTTGATGATTCAGGTGCTTCCATTGGTAAACGTTATGCAAGAAATGACGAGTTGGGAACCCCATTCGGTATTACTGTTGACTACGACACGATTAAGGATGGTTCCGTCACTTTGAGAGACAGAGACACCACCAACCAGGTGAGAGGCTCCCTAGCGGACGTCGTAGCGGCTATTGAGAACATTACCTACAAAGGCGTCTCTTGGACCGAAGGTACCAAGACCCTAGCCCCATTTGAGTCCAAGAATGACGAGTAGACTGTACAGAGTAGTATAGTGTAGTATAGCATATAGTATGGCATATAGTATAGCATATATTATAGCATAGTATGCTGCCCTTGTCGTTTATAATTTGTTAATGTGGCGCAGCCAGTGCGAGTCACGTGCGCCGTGTGCGCGATACGCGCAGCAATGATTAGCGCTGCGACAGAGGATGAGCGTTGTGTTGTGGATTGTATTGTAATGTGCACGTAGACAGGCTCTTTGTTTGCAGTGTTGTTTCAGGCGTTCAGGCATCTGCAGGCAAGCAAGCAAGCAGACAGGCAAACAAGCAAACCGGCAAGCACACCCCAGGCTACGGACAGACACGGTTAGGCCATTTATTCACTCATTCATACGTTTCAGTTTTGCCAACCTTCATTTCAAACATCTTATCGTCATGCCGGAACAGGAGACTGTTAATTTACCTCGCCACAGAGGCACCTTCAATGTCGATGTCCTTGCCACGGGGTCCTCCACCGACGGCTCTAATGGGACTTCAACTCCCCGTGGAAGCAAGGAGGAAGCAGGTGAATTTTTTCTTGAAGAAAACAACGACCAGTACTCCAATGAACACAATATGAACGTTTCTGAAATTGCCAGACAGCTGGAACAAATCAGGAGCAAAAAGTCAGGCTGGGACACAAGCGAGGAAGACCTCAAAGACCAGATAAATGATTCTATACATGACACATCGAATTTAACTCCCAACAATCCATTTAATCCTTTGTTAATTGGTAACAGTAACATCAAACCCACCAACTCCAATCATTTATCTAATGCTGTAGAATCAGACGTGCTCACAGAGATAAACAATTACGATTTTACGACTCCGAAACTATCAGATATATCTGACTTTCCTAACCAAAACACTTTAATGGCTCCAATGATCGGCGAATTTGAAGGTCTACAATTATCCATGGACAATGATATGCAGTTACTCACTCCACAGAGACAAATACTATATAAAAACTTGGAAGCTCCTACTGTAGAACCTAATGGTGCTGTAGAATCAGACGATGACGATTCAGAAGAAGTTATACTGGAGGGATATTCTAAAGGTAGTTATGACGAAGAAGAAAGGGAAAAAAAGATCAAAGACGGAAATGAGGATAAACATGAAGCAACGCAGGAGGAAATTAATGAGGAAGAACGAGAAAAAGAGTTACTGGCAACCTCCTCACACTTGCATGAGGATAATGAAGAATCCGCAGATACCAGCCAATTGAAGCTAAATTTTCCCTCATATGATTTTAGACCTCCTACCGGATCCCCTCTTTTCACAGCGGCATCATCTGATCACGACTTCAACTCAATTATTGACACCTATAAAAAAATTGAAAACAGTCCCGGTGTATTCCAGTCAAGCAATAGTTTGGATTTTGTTAATGAGAAGCATGCTCCAAGTTTTCACGTCGCTAAGCCGATTGCAAGTATTGCCAAATTAGAATCAAACCAGCCGTCAAGATCAACATCGGCTGTTCCATCCATTGATACTTCTTTTACTAGTAGTTCATCTAAAGGTCACGCAAGATCAAATTCAATTCCTCATGAATTAAAAACTAGACCACTACCTACAACTTCTAACTCGGTTTTGAATTTGCCTGAAAAGAAGAAAAAGAAAACAATTTTTGATAATCTGACGAAAGTATTTGGTATAAATTCAATTAATAGATCATCGTCTCAAGATTTGAAAATTTCAGCCCCGCAAAATGTTGTTCTTAAAACTCATGTTAGTTATGATTCAGAAACTCAAACTTATAAAGATTTGCCACAAGAATGGGCACGAATTTTAACAGCTCAAGGTATTTCCGTTGCTGAGCAACAGGCAAATCCAGTCGAAGCCAAAGAAGTTTTAAAATTCTACTCTGAAATTTATGGTAAAGGCAATGTTCTTGGAGAAGGCGATAAGTTTATGGATGTTTCATCTAGAAATGGCGGTGTGAAAAGAGCCTCAATTGATAGTGATTATTTGGACTCAACGCAAGATTCAAATCAGACGCAAAATACATCACATGATATTACGCAAGATAGTAGTTATATAAATATTGAGTCTTTTGGTAGCGATACTTCACTATCAACAAACAATAGAAAATTAAACCAACCAAGTGCTTATAAAACCCCAGTTACCGATGAGAATAAATTCAACCCTAAATCACAATTTAGCCCTAATATAGATCAAAACGGTGATATCGATTATATTCCCAAAAGACATGCGCCGCCACCTCCACCAACCCCACAACCGTCGGAAATCAGAACTCCTTCAACAGGTAAATCTATCCCATTATCGAGAAGAACATCAATTAAAACTGCACGTAAACACTTAGGATCTACAAATTCTTCCCCAAACGCAAATAAGCAAGTTTTAGTAAGTCCTAAAAATTCAACAAGAAGTTCACCGAATTCTCCATCGACATCAATAATTGGATCATTTTCTCGTCGTTTCAGCAGAAAAAGATCAACTTCAAATGCAACGGATTTAAAAAATCGTATTGTTCATTTGTCAGAGGGTATTGCAAACCCTGAAGGTCCTGCACAAATTTCATCACCAGCTCTGGCAACTGCACACAATAGTTTCATGAATAGAAATCAATTGACTCCAGCAAATGTGAGAGGTTCAAAATATGGTTCTCCGAGTATTCAACAGTCTCCAACTATAGATTTGAGTTCAAACCATTACGAGTCCAAACGGGCACCACCACCAATTCCGATAGCGCCAGCAATTCAAGATGTTATTCCTAATACTCCAAATGAACTAAGCTCAGTTGATACTATTGAAAATCCATCCCCAGTACTTGAACGTAATTGTTTTTCAACACTAAAATCACCGGTTGCATTATCTAAAGACCCAGATATATGTAAGTCCCCAGGAAAAGATATGAGAGATGTAATTGAGGAAGAAAAGGATGAAGTAAACCAAGAATTGCTGAAGAATAATTCTGGGCATCTACATTTTGAAATTGCACAACCAACTGACGATGCATTGAAGGCTAAGGTTGATCAAAGCTTGCCGCCCGTGCCAATTGCAGTTTCCAAAATTGGAAAACTCATGGAACAGGGTGATTCAGTCAAGGAAGTTTTACAAAAAAAGGGGCATGTAGAGCCAATAAAAGGAGAAGAAGAGAAAATAGAAGAAAAAGAAATAGAAGAAAAAGAAGAAAAAGAAGAAAAAGAAGAAAAAGAAGAAAAAGAAGGAGAAGAAGTAGACGAAGTAGAAGAAGTAGAAGGAGAAGAAAAAGAAGGAGAAGAAGGAGAAGAAGTAGAAGGAGAAGAAAAGATAGGAGAAGGAGACGAAAGGGTTGGCACATTTGTCAAATCTACATTTGACGTGGATAATAAGGAATTATTATCAAATGTTCCAGTGCCAGTACCTAATGTACCATCTATGCCTGGTGCACCACCTGTACCTAATGCGCCACCTGTATCTGCCCCAAGCAAAAACTCAAAAAGACATTTGACTGAGGAAGAACAAGAGAGACGTCGTGAAATTCGTCGTGCAAAAGATATCAAATATATGAAAAAACTTCGTGAAATCTGTTCCGAAGAAGATCCAAATGTGAGATATCATGATCTTGTTAAGATCGGTCAAGGTGCATCTGGTGGTGTTTATACTGCATTTGATGATGTTACCAATGGATGTGTCGCAATAAAGCAGATGGAATTAGAGAAACAACCAAAGAAGGAGTTAATTATTAATGAAATTTTGGTTATGAAAGGATCCAAACATGGCAATATTGTCAACTTTATTGAATCTTATTTATTAAAAAAGACCTTATGGGTAGTTATGGAATATATGGAAGGGGGATCGTTAACTGATATCGTGACACATAGTATAATGTCCGAAGATCAAATGGGTGCAGTTTGCAGAGAGACATTAAAAGGTTTGAGATTTTTACATTCTAAAGGTATTATACATCGTGATATTAAGTCGGACAATATTTTACTTTCATTAGCGGGCGACATTAAACTGACAGATTTTGGCTTTTGTGCTCAAATCAAGGATCATGCGTCAAAGCGGAATACAATGGTCGGCACACCATATTGGATGGCACCGGAAATTGTTAAAAAGAAAGCGTATGGTCCAAAGGTTGATTTGTGGTCACTTGGTATTATGACAATAGAAATGATTGAAGGTGAACCACCATACCTAAATGAGACTCCGCTTCGTGCACTATTTTTGATTACAACTAATGGTAAACCCGAGTTAAAGGACTGGGATGCACTGAGTGACGAACTGAAAACATTTCTTGATGCGTGCCTTGAAGTTAATCCCGATAAGCGTGCCAACAGTGTCCAACTGTTGAATTCCAAGTTCATCGAAAAGGCAGCACAGAATTCGTCTTTGGCGCCACTAGTTGAGCTTGCTATAGCTGAAAAGATGAAAGAACAAGAGCAAGATAAGGAACAAGATACAGACGAGGACACACAACCGTCCGATACAGACACTCTTGACGAGTTCAACCAATATTAACTAATAGATTGTAAACTTCAACACTATATAGAATAATTGAGTTGTATTAAAACATGGCTTTCGCTGCACCCTCACTTTCCACCGAAAGAAGCAACCAACCCGATGCCGAGACGTTTCAAATTTGCTGAAAATGGCTAGTTAGCTTTCCCAAATCAGAAAGTTAATGTGTTTTGTCAGTTATAATAATGTCGGAGGGGCCAAAAAAGAACGAAGAGTTGTCTTCCATCGTCAGCTTGAAGAGGAGAAACAAGATGACTTCAAGAAGTAGATTGGGCTGTACGAATTGCAAAAAAAGTAAAGTGAAATGTGATGAGGTTCATCCATCGTGCCTGAGATGCATTAAACGTGGTACGCATTGTTCTTATCCCTTTCAGGTATCCTTTGAAAAATCGATGGACAAGGTCAAAATGACTAAAGAGAGTAAAGTTGGAAAGATTTCTGCCTTTGGGAAAATATCGAGCTTACAGACATTGTCGTATGAACCATCAGTAGGTACAGAATCCAAATCAAATGCTGAAACTGCGAATAAGATTTTGGCGCCTGCAGCGTCTGATATACTACGCTCATTGATTCTCAAAAATGGACAGAAACATATTCAGGTTGACGACTTTGCTGAAGTTGTGAAGGTCAAATCAAATAGTTCGGATATTTCAGGTATGTCAGAAAAATCATAGATTGGCTTTGTATATTTTACCATGTATTTTTAGATAGTTTGTATTATCAATATATTATAGTTTGAAACTTAACGTCAAGTCAGTCGAACAAAAACAATGTAAACATGAAGGACAAAAAAAAATATTACACAAAAGATTAAAAATACACAATATACAATACAATACATTAAATCATTAATTACCCGAACTTTCATCCTCTTCGTCACTACTCAAGTCAGTTTCATTATCTGAGCTGCCATTCCCGCTGTCAGAAACGTCATTATTCCCAATCACAATATACTTTGCTTGTACGAACATCATCTTAGCCATTGAATTACCCATGTTGACAAATTGATAATAATTACCCATCGGAATTTCAAACGAGCAACCTTTTGAAACAACAAAAGTATTTCTACTCAACGTAACTTCAACTTCACCAGTTATAACATAAAAAATAAAGTAGGTGTCATGATTTGATTTGATGGCTTTTTTTGCACCGGATGGCAATTCAATTATACCACCACCACAGAATTCACTGTCCTGATCAAATAATGTGTCTACCTTAAAATATTCATCATCATTTTTTATGACTGTCACGTTCTTATATGCATCTGGTGCAAATGCAACAACACGATCAACTTGCTTTTCAGTTCCAGGTCCTTCAAATATCGGTAATGTTAAAGTTCCATCACCTGTATTCTGCCACTCTTTTTCAGGAGAAGGTTCAATGTCTGATGAAATATTGTTACCTCGATTAGCTGTATTTTTTGCACCAATGACTTTCCGCTTCTTCGATCCACTGTTACTTTCTGTTGATGGTTGCTGTTCGAGAATATTTGTTTGCGGTCTTTTCCGTGATTTCTTCTTAGACCCAACCTTAGCTGATTCAGATTCTGATGACTGCTTCAAATTTATATTCTTTTCAGGTGTGGGTTTCAACTTTGATGTTGACGGCAATTTCAATACACGTGAAACTTGAGAACTTTGAGAGTCTCGTGTTCGTGCTTTTTTTTTTTCTTCACGGGATGGTACCTTGGCCAATTTACTTCTACTTTTTAGTCGTTTATTGGCCGCCGCTTTTTCAGCCGCATCTTTGGTAGTTTTTTTAGTTGTTTTCTTGATCGCAGTTTGAGAAGATGATTTCAAGGAATCGGTTAAATCAATCGGCTCAACCTTTTTTTTAGACTTGCGTTTAGTGAGTGCTAACTTATGTTCTGAATCGACACTACCATCAATCGCATCGGGTTTGTGCACGACTTCATTAACACTTTTAACAATAACGCCATTTACCTTTTCAGTTTTGTACAAAATTTTTTCATTTTTCCATGATGCAATAGGGGGCACACGAGTTCTAGTTGAACGACGAATAGGAACTGCTGCACTTGCTTGACTGGCTGAGGATTTTGAAGAAACGGTCATTTTAGAAACTTTGGTATTAAGTTTTGTAGCGTTAGGTCTGTTTGGCGATTTTAGTGTAGCATTTGAAGGAAGTTTTGGGTTTTTTTGTGATTGTGGTTGAGATTTTATTTTTGAGCTAGGTTCAGTATCACGATGATCAATCTTTGATCCAGATGTAACCAGCTGAGAAGCAGATGTACGTCTGGCTGGTTGCTTTCTTGAAACGGAACCTTTGTCACCGTTTTCAAAGGTGTCATCTTTTGATATTAGAAAATTGACAATTTCGTTTGTAGTTATTGATTTGGTTCTTGGATGTTTTTTGGTTGGATGAGACGCTTTTGAAATTTCTGGATTTGAGTGCACAGATTTGGTGGATTGTTGTGTTTGGTGATCTTCAACGACTGAGATCGTTTCAATTTCAGGCTCAAGTTCTGATTCTCGTGATATCTCAATTTTTTCAGGAATAGGTTTAAGGTCCGATCCAACCAAATTTAACTTTGAATGGGTACTAGTTTCAACGTCTGCTTTTTTTTCTATTGATTTGACAAAAGAAAAAACAGTATTATTTGGCATTTTCTCGTTTGCTCTTTCTATCAATCCGTCAACGCTAGCTTCACTTTCACTTTCATTTGCACTTGCATTTGCACTTTCACTTGCACTTGCATTTTCACTTGCATTTGCACTTGCACTCGCTTCTTGACTTGCATTTGCATTTGCATCTTGACTTGCATTTGCACTTGCACTTGCATTTGCATTTGCACTTGCACTTTCACTTTCACTTTCACTTTCACTATCAATATCACTATCACTTACACTATCACTTACACTATTGCTTTCAGTTTCACTTGTACTTTTATTTTTATCTTTACCTTCACTTTCACATGCAGCTACCTTAACGCTTGCATTTTCCCTTTTATTCTCATTTCCAGCTTCAGCGTCATGTGCAATTTTCACTTCATCTTCGATTCTAACGGGAGGTTCAGTTGCAACTACATTTTTAGCCGCAGTTTCAAGTTGTAATTTTGCTTCAGTTGCAGTTCTTGCGTTAAGTCCTGCTTCAATCTCAGTATCCGGCTCACCTTTTGTTTTTGTCGCCACTCCCCAGTCAAGTTTAGTTTCAATGTCAGCAGACTTGGCATTTTGGATATTTTGTGGCTGAAACTTTGAGGTTTTTGTGTTTTTATTCAATGCCATATTTTTTGTTAGTCTGGAACTATTAAGTGTCCTAAGCAATGGCGAATTAGTCAATTTTGGTCTTGAAGAAGAAACACCTGGAGATCCAGTGATTGAAGTAAGTGTTCTTCTCGATATTTTTATTGGAGTACCAATATCCTCTGCATTTTTTATAACTTCATCGATATCCATATCACTGTTAATTTCGATATCACTGACATGATCATTTTTTATATCAGCTATAGTAGCTCTAGCAAGAATTCGTTCGACAGAAGTATTCGCCTCTGTTGAAATAATTGGCAAATCATGCATTTGGGTTGTTTGGTTTTCATTCGTAGCATTTAGTTTTGTCGGTGATTGCAGTTCTTGGATTGAAGTTGTAACAGTATTTTTATCAGAAGTATTGTTTGGCAGAGAAAGAGTCAAATCATTTGATGGTGAAACATTCTTTTTCTCTTTTTCTTTGATTTGTGAATATCTCATAGAAAGTCTTTTCACGGGTGAAGTAGTGGATTTTTCTTGAGACTCGAACTCATCATCTGATAAGAAAAAATCATGTGGATCTTCCAAACCATTGATACCTCGTCTAGGTGTCCATGTTACTTGAAAGCCGGTTTTCCTGCCCACCTTTCCTGGCTGCAGAAAAGAATCGCTTTTCCTATAATTGCTCATCGGCTTGCCACAAGGTGAAAGCGTGATGTTTCAATGCCTAATGTAAGACCAGCAACTTCGGGACCAGACGAGTAACAACACCAAATTAACTGTTGAAAACATCAATTCTGCAACTTTTTCCTCAAAAAAGCGACGCGATATAGGTGACATTTGCGCTTACGTAACTGCGAGACGGTTCGGTACATTGTTTATAACAATAGAAAGATTTACATTGGGCTATACTGTATTATAGATTGGCTAAAGACCTATTCCTGTTCTCTGATGAGAGTGACAACTTCGCTGGTCTCTCCGTCATGATAGGCGTAGATCTTGACTTTGAATGCAGCGCAGGCAATACCAAAGGTCTTCAAGATCAATGCCTGGGTGACATCAAGAATTTGTCCTTCTTCTACAACCTTGACTGGTTCAGTTAAAGTAATCTTACCCTGCACCATTTTGGTGGGAAGCTTGAATTTGTTTCTTAATGTTGGCTCCATGGAATGAGACATTGGAACGTCTTCCTCAATTGGAATTTGTCCACCTCTGGAATATACGATGCCTTCTGGCAAAGAGAACGTTATTGGTGACTTACTTTTCACTCTAGCATAATCATTCTTCACATATGAAGCAAAATAATCACCAACAGTTTCGGGGTTTTCATCTGTCAGCAATAAACCAATTAAGCCATCATTAAATTTGCTTAATTTATGTAAATCGTTTTTGTATTCTTCTTCTGGTGACTCACCTAAAGCCTTTTGCAGCACTTTCTTTTTGCCAAGCATTAATTTGGACCCGGTCCAATCTTTACGAATGTCTTGCAAAACGGGAGTTCTGACATCATCCAAGCCTAAAATGTAGGTATATCTGTAAGTATCAAGGGCTTCCCTTATCTCATCAAAAATTCTTTCCTTGTTTTCTCTTCCTTTTCTGTCGGTCTGAGCCAGTGTCACCAACTTGGATCTCTTTGATCTAGGCATAATGTTTTATTTGTCAATATGCTGAATAAAAAAACGCTTGAAAGGAAAGAAAGAAACTTATAAATAAAGTGAAAAATTTTCTAAAAAAAAATATTTTAAAAATATGAAAATGAGAAAACCTAAAACCTCTGAGGGCGAAAGATTGGAGACTTATTCTGATTTGGTTTTCAAAGATGCAAGAGAAGATCTGATATATTTACTTTCAGTTGCACCTAGGAGAAGTTATTTGAGTGAAAGTATAAAAAAAGATTGTAGGAATGGGAGGAAAACGTACAGGCAAAAAAGGCAGAAAGATGAATGCTTCTGATAGCGATATCGAACTGTCAGATGCTCATCCTTGTCTAACTGTCGGCTCAACAGATGTCAAATCGGATTTAAAACCAAAGCCAATAAACAATAAAACAAAAAATAAGGACAAAAACAACAGTAGTGATGAAAGCGATTCAGAAAGTTCAATATTAGAAAGGTTAAGTGGTAATTATCGAAGATTTTCGGAGACTCAAAGATCAAGAGACAGATTAGATAGTTTCCATAACCATTCAATTGCAAATAACGCTAATATAGCTGCCGATAGTGCTCAAATACAGTCAAGAAGCTTGCAAGCAAATGCTTTTTCGTTCTCTGAGAATGATGGTGAAGATGAAAATGAGGATGAAGATATTTCCGACTACAACTATGAATACCATAATCCTTACGCCAATGAAGGCAATGAAGCAAACGCTCATGAAGGTGAAGATACTAATGCTGATTTTGATAATAACCAGCATAGTGCACACCATGCAGCTGTAAACAACGAAGATGAAATACCTCATAATCATGACTTTAATCAATCAACAGCTCTGAGAATGCTTGCAAATGCTTTTGCATCCACAAGAGGGTCGAATCCAGAACTGGCAGATCTTGAAAACGTCCTATCAAATAGAATCAATGGAAGATCCTCCAGTAGTGCCACAACATCCAATGGCACTAATGAACACCCAACCACAAATGGAAGGAGTAATCTTCACAGATTTACAATGAACTCATTTTTAGACCAATTTATGCCATCCGGTTCGAATTCAAGAATTACAGCTTTGCTGGATGGTTTGAAAACACAAAAAGATCCTTACTTGGTGATGGAAACATTGAACGAAGTATCGACTTCTTTATTGATGATGTCAAGTGTACAGTCAGAACGCCAAGTACCGACTTATGCATTATCCAAGGCCTTAGTAACTATTATTGATGAGTATCCGGATCATTTAGAATTACAGTTGGTTGCTTGCAGATGCATTTATAATCTTGCAGAAGTCAATTTTCAGCTCATTTTTGAAATGGTTTCTGCGGGCGTAATTGAGTGTTTAAGTTCAAAGTTATTGGATTTGAGCTATATAGATATGGCGGAACAGGCATTGCAAGCATTAGAAATTATATCAAGAAGAGCAGGTAGACAATGTTTAAATAAAGGCTGTATTCCAGTTGTGCTAGCGTATCTAGACTTTTTTACAATTCATGCTCAAAGAAAGGCGCTGCAAATAGCTGCAAATGCCTCAGTTCTAATACCCGTCACAAAACACGATGATATAGCTACGGTTTTTCCAACAATTAAAAATGTTGCGGTTCAGTATACCGACTCTCAATGTGTTGAATCAGCGTGGATTTTTATCTCGAATACAATTATTAGCTTTCACAAAAGCCCCAAATTGCTAACATCTTTGATTGATGTGACGTTCTTAAAACAGATCTGTGATATTTTTCCACTTTGTTTAGGTAACGGTAAAAAGTCATCTGGTTTAGTTTCGTTTAAAATTTGCATTTCATTATTAGATTCATTAACTTTACTAGCAACTCAATCTACAACGTATTCAAATTATTTACTAGTCAACTGTAATGTTGCTTCAATGGTTCTCAAAATCTCCTCATCTTATGAGAGTGATGATAAGAAAGACACAGGTAATATAATATCAATTGATGCGTTATTGAAATGTCCGAAAGAACTACTCGTTTCACTACTTAAATTGATCTCTTCACTACTGCCTTTAGATACTTTATTATTCAACGATAAAAATCAGCTCGACGTCGGCAATTACACCTTCATCGGTGAAAAAAGGAAATCAGTTAATGTCGAAAAGATCGAATTAGCAAGGACAGAATTTGACTCCTTTAATAACCTATATATTTTGATATTTCCTTTATTATTGAATATATATGATGCCACAGTCGAATATAAAATTAGAAGATTGGTTTTTATTTTAGTTTTAAGAATGATTTATTTGATGACTCCGAATCAACTTGAATCAATTATTTTCCCATCCAAAATAACATCTGTTTTGGTATCATCAATAACTCACGGGAAACATTTATTTATGAATCAATCGAGCCATTATAAGCAGTTGGTACTATTCAAATCATACTCTTTAATTTTTGGTTCGCTTTTAATCATTCAGAGTTTGATCAATCGTAATCCAAAAGTATTTTTAGATGATTTTACAAAAGAAGGTCTAGTTTCTCAATTGCATGATTTAAAGTCAGCATTTGAAAACGAATTCAGCAAAATTGCTGTTTTAACTGACACCTCTGGTCAGTTGATTCAAATCAATGATGGTGAGTATGAAAGTAATGGTACTCCACGTGAAGATGAAGACGAAAGTGAAGGTCATGAGGAAGAAGAAAGAAACGAAAGAAACGAAAGAAACGAAAGAAACGAAAGAAACGAAAGAAACGAAGAAGAAGAAGAAGAAGAAGAAGAAGAAGAAGAAGAAGAAGAAGAAGAAGAAG